>ML418819.1:0-39715 GCA_005239525.1 Nicotiana knightiana | reverse complement strand
CCCCCCCCCCCTTTGACTATTTTTTTTTATAAAAATTCTTGAAATATTTAGGGCATTAGTTAAACATTCAAACAGTTCAAATGTAAGCAAATGATATGATGTTTGCCTTTTACTTTAAATGCCATACTCAGACGTCATCCATTAGTTAGAATGTTCATCTACCATTACTATTTTTACACTAACCCCTCATCAGCATGGGTTAAGTTTTTTCATGTAAAATGGAACTAAGAATGATCTACTGTCGTCTTTCATTTATTGCAGGCGCAAACAGCTTATCCTTATCCAGACCCTTACTCCAGGAGCATCTTTGCACCCTATGATGTGCAGCCTTACCCTGCACAACCTTATCCAGCACAGTCAACAGTATAGATTTTCTTACTAATTACATTTTCATTTGGAATCTATTGAAGAAGTCTTCACAAAGTTTATCTGACCCATTGTTTGGCAGGTTCAACTTCAATTGATGGGAATTCAGCAAGTTGGTGTTCCTCTGCCATCAGATACCATAGAAGAACCTGTTTTTGTTAATGCAAAACAGTATCATGGCATCTTGAGGCGTCGACAATCTCGTGCAAAAGCTGAATCAGAAAATAAACTTCTAAAAGCTAGGAAGGTATTTTGTACAAAATGCACTTTGTATCATTTTACCTGCAGGGTCAGTTGCTTCAGTAGGCCTGCCATTTGGCAGCTTATTGGTTCAACGGCTGATTTATATTTTTCAGTTCATTAGTCTATCAGCTTTACCAACCTGTAGAACTTCTATTTGGCCCCTTATATTTTGAGGTCAGACATAATGGTAACACGTAAAATCCCAACATTTTATTTCTAATGTACTATATCGTGACAATAAATAGCAGATAGTGAAAAAGGTAGTAGGGAAATTTGCAGAAAGCAGTTTTACTCCATTTGCTTAAGGTCTAGTGCAAGTTAATGCCTCGGATGCTCTCTTGGTGCACATGAAAATCCATAGGATTTTGTAACATGATATATTGTACCAATGTCTTTGGCTCTTTGCTGCACCAAATGGTATTAAACGTTAAAATGTTATATCGACGAAATCATGATCAAATTCCAATCTAAGAAACTTCAGGTACTCATGAATTTTTGGGCCAATATCAGTTAGATGTCTTCAAAATTAGGATGGTTTTGGTGCCTCAAGAGGAATTATCTAGCATGAGATAGAGATTACTCTATCTTTATATGGAGATTTTTTTTTTGTTGATAAGGAGCATTAAAAGAAGTTGTTGGTCTAATGTGCTATGACCTATATTGTGGCGTTGATTTCATACTAAACTTGATTCAAACACGAGGAGTAAAAGTGCTATTTCGTTAATTGCTCCATCAACATGTTATGGTCTGTTGTGTATCATCCCAACATGACAACAATAACAATTATTATGCCTCAATCCCGAACAGGTTGGGGTTGGCGATATGAATCCTTATTTCTTTCTTTAAGCTCAACTCGTATCATCATCATTACCAAAATAAAATAAAACAAAAATGAAAGTAAAAAAGTAAGATAAATAAAAATATATACATATGTATATGCACATAAATATATAAATAATAGTGATAATAATAACAATATTAGAAGTTCTCTACCAAGTCTAAAACTTATTCCCAGTTAGTAGGAAACAACTATATAGATATTTCTCGTCCATTGTGTCCTAATCTTTAGCTAAGTCTATATTGATTCCAAAAATTTGTAGGTCTTTCGAGACTACTTCTTTCCATGTGATTTTAGGTCGATCCCGCCCCCTTTTTAATACTTTCCCTCACTGTAGTTTCGCACGTATGGACCAGTGCATCTGTAGGTCGACGTAGTATATGATCAAACCATCTCAAGCGGCCTTCTTTCATTTTATCATCAATGCATACAACTTTTACCTTCCGACGAATGTGGTTATTTTTAATCTTATCTAATCTTGTGTGACCGCACATCCATCTTAAGATCTGCATTTTGCAACACTCATCTTGTGAATATGGTGGACTTTAGCCGCCCAACATTCACTATCATATAACATTGCCGGTCTTATAGTTGTTTTATAGAACTTACCTTTTACTTTGGTAGGCATCCTTTTTTCACAGAACTCCTGGTAGCATACTAGTATTTCTCCATTTCAACCATCTGGTTTTAATCTTATGAGTATCATCTTTATCTATCATTCCATTTTCTTGAAACGAGCATAGATATCTAAATTGTTTGCATTTTGTCACCGTAATCTCATCTAGTCTCACCTCAACTTTGCTCTTCTCATGCTGACTAAACTTGCAGCTCCGTCTTACTTCTACTTTCCTGAAACCCTTACTTTCTAAGGTGCTTCTCCATTGCTCAAGCTTTTGGTTGATACCCTCACTAGTTTCGTCAATTAGCACAATTCATCAGCAAATAGCATACACTATCGGACCTCATCTTGTATTGGTTAGCTCATCCATACCAATGATAAATATGTAGGGGTCCAATTTAGAACCCTATTGTAAACCCACTGTTATGGGAGACTCCTCAGTATCTCCTATTACTGTTTGCACGCTAGTGATAACTCCTTCATACATGATCTTTATAACATTTATATATTTAATATGAATTACTTTCTTCTCCGTCGCCCCCCAAAGGACTTTTCATCATATGCTTTCTCTAGGTCGATGATGAATGAACATCATGTGTAGATCATTCTTCCTTTCCTGATAATTTCCAACATGACACATTAGAAAAATTGAACAGAATTAAAAGTGATAAAGGAGTAGGCATCATATGAAATAAAAGTGACACCGATCAAAAAACACAATAAAATAAAAATGATTCGCAAAGACGTATTGCAATTATTGGGGGAAACTTGATTGTTATTGGCTTTGCTCCTAGTTGTAATCAAGTTTGAGTTTGCTTTAGGTCAACCCAATCAGGAGTTAGCTCTTTCTCTGGATCACAATTGATATTGAGAAATACTGGATTATCTACTTACTTTCCAAACTAGATCTGAAAACAGGATATAAAAAATGGATGGTACTGACTGACTCTTAGTAGATATGGATGTGAAGAACTACAAAAGGGGTTATTTATATGTTGCTTAGATATTGGCCCATTAAGAGTTGTAATGAGGCTGTGTGCTTCCAGCACCAAGATGTTGGGGGTCTTACTTTACGAAATAATCTTGCAGCCCTACTTGCATGAATCTCGGCATTTACATGCACTAAAAAGAGCTAGAGGATGTGGTGGTCGTTTTCAGTCAAAGAAGAAGGATGAGTCCGGTGATAAGTCACAGGCAACTGTTAATATCGGCTCCAACAAAATCAAGGTTACTTGTTCAGAAAATGCCTCTTGAATGGAGAAGTTTGTGGGAGCAGGCACTGGAAGAAGTGTTTAAATTCATTGACAGCCTAAAACTATGGTAGTTGGGTTAGTTCAGGCAGGGTCTGGTGTTGTTTAGCATTATCTCTTTCAGGAGTAGGCTGCTTCTCAAGGAGTTGCAAAAATGGCAGCTGTGCATGTATTTTCGAGATGCTGTCTAAATGTTCTTCTCTTCTGTAATTAATTTTAGCCGTTCCTTGTGCTGGAACTTTGGTAGATTTGTCATGTAAGAATACGTTGTTTTAGTTTAGGAAGGTAAAGTTTAGGTCCTTACATTCTCATTGTCAAAGGTGAATGACATTCCTGTGTTACTTGTGCTTAAAACTTGATTACTAGTGAAAGTGAGTACTGGTAGAGTAATTGTCAACGATTATGGACTCGGGACCTGGTGAGACTTGTCATCCATGACCAATGTGACTTGAACAAGCCGGGCACATTTGAAAATTCAAAATTTCTCTTTGGTTAGCTTTTTCAATCCCTTCGATGGGCTCAAGGAGAAAAATTGCTTATTTAAATTTCGAAAGCTCTCCGTTGACAAAGTATATCTCCTCACCTAAAAACATCTATCTATCAAGGAACCAATTGTATATCAACTGGTAATAAAAATAATTGATTCGAGCTTGCTCTATTCAATAACAACAAATGTGCCTCAATACGAATGAACTATATAAAATTTCACCAAAAAAATCACTTGGAAATTCAAATGAAGGAAGCTGGGCAGAGACATGATCTTTCAACAGAGCGTAATTCAAATGTTAAAGCAGCTTCAAGCTAAAGAGCATTTGACTGAGAAGACAAAATTTCAAGAGTATACCATAAATGTTAAGTTCTCGTTAAAAAAAGTACTAGTTATGTCTAGTTCTCGTTAAGTTCTCAATGATTCTATAAAATTATTTTTAATATATATAAATTATTTATTTAAAAATAATATATAATAATAATTTGATTAAAATTGCCTGTCAAATAACATATAATAATAATCTTTCTCTTGCGTCAATTGCCTGTCAAATTTGACACTAAAAGGAGTGTGACGGGGAATGGAGCAGCACTGGGAAGAAAGAAAGGAAAGGAAAAAGAGGGGAAAACAATGAACGAAAGAGTAAAGAAAGAAAAGAGACGAAAGTTATGGAAGAAGAAAGCAGAGGCTAGGCTAGTATATTTTACGGTTTTCTTCTGAGGGGTAATTTCGTGATTAAGAAAAATTATAAGGGATAAGAATGTAATATTCTTGGTCAAAGCAATATGGCTTTTAACCCAATTCCCAACTTATATTTAAAGCATATTTTAACTTTTTTAAGCCCTTTTTTGATTGCCAAACACTTTCGAAAGTTAAGAAGTGTTGTTTGATCAGCTTTTAAGCTACCCATTTTTCTATTATATAGAAGAGAGAAGAGGAGGTTGACCAAGGGCATAATGATTATTTTAAATATATTAGTGCATTGTTTGCTTGTATACTATGCTCAAAAGTTTGGTTGTGAGTTTTTAATAACAGGAAAACCCAAAACTAACGTGGTCATAAGCTATTAAATACTTTAAGTGGACCTCACTTTTTATTCAACCTTCACTATCTTCATTAAATGCATTACTTGATTGTTATTATTGTTTTTTCAATAAGTACTTTCAACTAGAAAAATTATCTTTTTGATAATTTTATAATTCAAATGTTCACCTGATTAAAAATATTAAAGTCACATACATTGATATATGATAATTCTTTTATCTCCTTATGAAATATCATTTGATTTATTTTATTTATTAATTATTCCAGGTAAAGAAGATTTCATTAAAAAAGAATTAGTGCTAATATATGTTGATCTACATTCAAATGTTATTATATCATTATCAATTGATGTCATTTTATACAAAGTTCTCATTAAATTGCAATATCAATTGGAATACTTTATAAAATTCGGAAAAAAATATTTAAGAATAAATTATAGTTTTGCGTCCCTTTTTTTATTATAGAATATTAAAAATTTATTCAAATTGTACAATAAGTATCCCCTCTCTAAAATATAAGTTGAGAATATTTGAAGTAAAAATTAAGACAATTAATTTGTGGAATTTTTTTTCTTTGAAAAATCATTATATATTAGGAAGTATGAAGTATCGTCATACATGATTATACTTCTCCCTCTATGATCGAAATTAATTGAGTACATACTCTATTCAATAAGAATTCAACATATATAAACTTCAAAATACATAAATATACAATTAATTATTTTTATAAAGAATCTCAACGAATGCTACTATTACGATGGAAATTGCATTATACCCTAAATAGTATCTCAATCATATCAAATAAAATTAACAAAAACTGCAATATTTTAATTTAAGGTCAATTTGATTAGTATTTAGTGTGATCGGGAGATTAATTTTAATTTTATGTCATTCAACTAGGACAAAATACAAATTTTCTTGTTAAAATTTTTAATAATTAAAAATCACGATTATTATTTCAAAGACCCAAAAAATACCTTTTCATCAACTATTTGGGAATAATATTAATATATTTTATTATTCAAATTTTGATTATTATAAAAAGAAAAAAGTAATACATTAACACAACTGAAAATATTAAAAGAATAAAACTATATATCATTCAATTTAACCAATCAGAAAAATACATGACGACTTATTTTTCAACTGAATTTTTAATTATATTTTATAGTAATTAATTTAAGGCTTAATGGTGCAAAAAACTTTTAAAATAAAAAAGTGTAGACCCTATGTAGAAATAATTTAAATTCTACTTGAATTATTATCTAATCTGTATAATAAAGTATTAAACTTTGGCAAGTATTTCAAAGTGATTGGTATAATAATACGATTTCAGAAAAACTAAAATGCACATAATGCAAAAGATAAATAACAATACATGTAATCGTGGTTCTATACGTTATTACACAAAAGCCTATTCTCTTTCTTTTTTCCCTAAAAGCATAGAAAGTGTATAATTAGCAATACACCAAGAAATATTAAAAGGAAGAAAACAAGAAGAAGAAGAAGAAGAAGAAGAAGAAGAAGAAGAAGAAATTAACAATTGGCCCGTGCACCACACAGGTACATCATCTAGTATTTTTATACTCATCAAACTAATTATCTTTCCTATCTATAGTAATTTTTGTAAGTAATTTTCTCTTTTTTCTCGTTTTCTTTTTTATTAATGTGTTTCTTTTCTTTTTTCCTTCTATTCTTTCTTTTCTCTTTTTCCTTTTTCTCGTTTATTTCTTATTTTTTCCCTTTTTTCCTCCTTTTCTGTTCATTCATTTTTTTCCCAAATCATATTATTATTATTTTTACTATAATTTAATTTCACACTCAATTTTGACTCCTTCTTTATAAAGTTTTTCTTTTTTTTCCTTTTGTTTATTTTCTTTATTTATTTATTTTTTTCTAATTTTATTTAGCTCCTTTTTTTCACTTCATAAGCTAATTTCATTTACTTTTTTGCTCTTCTTTATTATTCTTCTTCTTTTTATGCAATAAGAAAAGATAACTGATATATTAAATATTTGTTCACTTTTTTTTAATATAACTGGTATAATATATATTTTATCTTTTTTTTTTTCTCATTTTATTTTTTAATTCAATTTTTAGAACAACTTATACATTATAATTGTCTCTTCTCTTTTGCTTTAATTTACTTTTCTTTTTCATTTTCTATTTTCGTTTATTATTATTTCAAATCATTTTTTTATTTTCTATTTTCCATAATCTAATTTTGTGCACATTTTGGCTCCTTTATTTTTGTTATTTTTATTTATTTGTATTTTTAAATATATGAATCAAAAATAAATTTCTCTAGTATATAGTACATCAAAATAATATATTAGTAGTAGTTGAAGTATATTATTGCAATATACTATGATACTCACATGGTATATATCATATACTAACAGGGTAAAAATTATGATATCGAGAACTCTATTAGAAAATTGAAAAACGAACCATTGAACTTTTTTTTTGAAAAATTAAAATATTACCAAATTTAACTATATTGTCACATTATACAATATACTGTAATAGTATACTTCTGTAATAAATTAATATTATATACCAAAATGATATATACTACTATGTTATTTTGGTATATACTACAAATTAGTCTTCTTCGCTAGTTTAACTCAATCTCAACCTAAATTTCAAAAATCTACTTCAGAATTTTCACCAAATTGATTCAAACCTTAGCCACAACCTCCAATCAAATATTTCGAACTAAATATTTTTGTTTAAGAAAAAATAAAAAAACATGAGAACTCCAGTGCGAAAGAACTCAATGAAAAATTTAAAAAATTCTAAAAGGACTAAATTGCAATAGTATTGTTACATTATATAGTATACTGTAATAGTATACCATTTAGAATGAAATGTATACCAAAATGATATGTAGTATATCATTTTAGTATACAATACAAATTCTTCTTCGCCAGTTGAACAAAATAAATTATACACTATTAAATTAAATATTATATACCAAAATAGTGTAGAGTAGATTATTTTGGTATATAGAACAAATTAGTCTTCTTCACCCATTCAACTTAATTTCAACCTACTCCATAATTTCCACCAAATTGACTCAAACTTTAGCCACAAGCTTCAATCAAATATTTCAAATTAAATATTTTGGTTTAAGAAAGAAATAAAAAAAATATATGATAACTCTGTTGAAAAGTTAAAAAATAACTCAATGAAAAATTCAAAAACTTCTAAAAGGACCACATTGTAATAGTACTGCCATATTATATAGTATACTGTAACAGTATACCGTTGAAATGAACTATATACCAAAATGGTAGATAAATATATACATGCAAGATAACATAGAGCACTGATTCATTTCTTTCACACACAAAAATTACTCATTAGTATTTTATGATACCTACATGGGTATATATTATATACTGACATGGCATCATATAGGTATGGTTCATTCTTTATAAAACACACTCAGTACTATATGATACTTACATGATATATATCATATGCTGTCATGGTATCATAGAGGTATGGTTTATCTCTTCTAAAAAATGCTCAATCCTCTATGATACCAACATGGTATATATTATATACTAATATTGTATTATAGAGGATTGGTTCATTCCTTAAAAAAAATTCATTAGTCTCATATGATACCCACTACAATATACTAATATTGTATTATAGAGGATTGGTATCATAAATGAATGGTTTATTCTTTCAAAAACAAAAATAGTAGTGTATTGTTGAAATTAATTATAGACTCTTGAATTAATTATTATCTATCAATATGGTATACAATATAATATATTAGTATACAATACAAATTTGTCTTCTTTGCTAGTTCAACTCAATTTCAACCCTAATTTTAAAAATCCACTTTAAAATCTCCACTAAATTGACTAAAATATTATGAACAACCTCCAATTAACACATCAAAGACACTCCAGTTAGAATTATACATAAACGACTACAACTCGCATAACATTTTGGTATACAATACATCATTTTGCCATACTATATAAATTCGTCGTCTTCGCTAGTTCAACTCAATTGCAACCCAAAAATAAAAAATATACTTCAAAATATCTCCAAAAGTTGACCTAAAATTTAGTCACAACCTCCACTCAATTTTTGAAATGCAACGACCTGACCGGTCGTTTTGAGTATTTGCATTTCACTCGATTTTTTGAGGGCATAAGCAGCTCCGTTGATGTATTACGACTTGTATGTATCGGCGGTTTTGGGTTTTCAGGCAATTCGGAATTGATTTGAAAGAATGAATTTCATGATTGAAGTTTTAAAGTTGGGAGAGTTGACTAAGTTTTGACTTTTGTGAATTTGACCCCGGAATGGAGTTTTGATTGTTTTGTTAGGCCCGGATGGTAATTTTGGAATCGAGCGGATGCCCCGATTTGCAATTGGATATTTCTAGAAGGATTCGACACTAAGTGGTGAAAGTTAAAAATTTGAAGGTTCGAAAAATTCATAAGTTTGACCGGAAGTTGACTTTGAGGATATCAGATTCAGATTGTGGTTTCAAGTATTGGAATAGCTTCGTATTTTCATTTGGGACTTTGTATGAAAATTTTGAGTTCATCCCAAGTTGATTTGATATGTTTCCGCGCGAGTTTTTGGAAGTCGAAAGTTCATTAAGTTTGATTTGAGGTGTGATTCGTTGTTTCAATGTTGTTATACGTGATTTGAGGCCTCGAGTAGGTCCGTGTTATGTTATAGGACTTGTTGATATGTTTGTACGGGGTCCCGAGGGGCTCGGGTGAGTTTCGGATAGGTTTGAGTTGTGTTGCGCTCATTTTTTATGTTTTGATGTCGTTTCTTCAAGCATAAATGGTACCACATTAAGCAAATGAGCTACAATTTCTATTTTAATTGAAGCATTAGATCTGTATCGTAATTACGAAGCCATATAAAAAAGAATCGTCGTATTTGGACATCGTATGAGGAGTTTATGGCCATTTTACTAAGAATTGGTTGCTAGATTTTTCAGATTATTTACGAAATTGCCACTGACTTCGTATTTAAAAATCTGCACTATTTTCAAATATTGACACCAACATACCTCCTTCATTATAAGATCAAATAGAGTGATTCAAAAGCCTAACTTCACTAAAATTTCACAAGGAATCCATTGGAGGCATCAAAAGCGAGTTTCAGGATTGTTTGGCACACAAAATGAGGTAGAATGCCTAAGCAAAAATATTTAATATCTAGGGTTTGTTCATTTTCTCATATTTTGAGTTGGGGAGCTCGGATTTGGGAATTGTTTTAGGAGATTTTCACCATATGGATTGGGGGTTTTTATCCAAAGTTTCATAGAGTGAATTTTTGAGTTTTGAACATCGATTCTGAGTCGGATTTAAGTGAAACTAGTATGGTTGGACTCGTAATTGAATGTGTTGTCGAATTTTGTGAGTTTTTGTTGGGTTTCGATGCGCGGGCCCAGATTTGACTTTTTGGTCGATTTTGAGATTTTGATTAAATATTCGACCTTTATCATTTAGAATTACTTTCTTAGGCATTATTTGATGTTGCTTTTGGTTAGTTTTGAACCGTTCGGAGGTCGGTACGCGCAGAATGGCTTTTTTGATCATCGTTTGACTTGTTCGGTATTGGATTTGGCTTGTTCGAGGTATGTAACACTTCTAAACTTGGTGTTGATGGTATGAACCCTGAATATACGTGATATATGTTTGGTGTTGAGGTGACGCACATGCTAGGCAACGGGCGTGTGGGCATGGAACATGTGAATTGTGATTCAGTTATTTCTGTGGTATTTTGTAGTTACCTGATCTTATCTGTAATCATGAAATCTCTACGTACTAGAGCAATTGATCTATGATCCATGTTAGAAACCATGTCTAGGCTATATGCTTATCCAGTTGGGACCCACCGAGGTCATTTATGCTTGTGAGTTATTTACTTATATTGCAATTACATACTCAGTCCTACGCATTCATTTGTATATTATATCTCAGTCTCTGTTCTCATTTATTGATACATCACATTATTATTTTTGGGATGCTTTTTATGGCATTGTGAGCCCGAGAGACTGGAGAGATTGATGACTGAATGAGGCTAAGGGCCTGATTGTGATAATATTGACGGGAGAGGTCTCCACACCGCAACAAATGTTATTGATTAATGCCACGATTGGCTTATTATATCGCTTGGGCTGAAGGAGCCTCTCTGGAGTCTGTACACACCCCTTGTGAGCGTAGGTACCTACTGAGTGCGAGTGCCAAGTGATTGGGAGAATTGAGTGACTGTGAGGACTCAGTGGCTGTGAGGACTGAGTGACAGTGAGGATTGAGTGATTGGGAGGACTGAGTGCATTGATACACCAAGAGTATGCATATGGTTTTATTGCTACATTATATTACAGTTTGCATGCATACACTGACATGTAGGCATAAAGATGTATTTTTCTCATGCCATTTGATAATGAAACATCTTATCTATTGTTGAAACGTTTTGGGAAAAATCACAGTTTTACAAACCTACTCATATTTTGGTGATTTCGGTATAAGAATTGGGTTTTCACTGATATACTTGAAAAGCATGCCTATTTTTTCGGAACTATGAACGAGTTGAGCATCTTATATCTGAGTATGTTTCTTGTACCATTATTATTATTTTGTTATGAACTGTTGTTGGCTATTGGTGTTGGAATACGACCTCTGTCCCAGTTCGTCAATACTTTCAACCTAAGGTTAGGTTTGTTACTTATTGAGTACATGGGGTTGGTTGTACGCATACTACACTTATGCGCCTTGCGTGCAAATTTGATGCTGACGTTGATGTGTATGACGAGAGCTAGCATTGACGGCGCACCTGCGTTCCAGTTATAGCTGCCTCTTATTCATGGTAGCTCTAGACTTATGAATAATCTGTTTATGTATAATTCAGAGAGATGATATATTTATTTTACACTAGCTTTGTAAACTCTAAGTCTAGAAACTCATGATTTGTACTACCAGTCCCTGGGAAATTCTTGTATAAAAGCAATTGTATTATCACTTCTTTTCTTGATAAATCTCATTAATTTGGATAGTTGTTAATTAGCTTACCCAGCGGTGGGGTTAGGTTCCATCACGACTAATTGGACTTTGGGTCATGACAAGTTGGTATCAGAGCTCTAGGTTCATAGGTTCTATAGGTCATGAGCAAGTGTCTAGTAGAGTCTTGTGGATCGGTATGATGACGTCCATACCTATCTTCGAGAGGTTACATGACATTTAGGATATACTTCCTATCTTTCTTTCCTTATCGTGCGACATTGATTCAGATTGAAGCGTAACTCTTTGAATTCCTTCTACACATTTATATGCGCATGTGAGCGCTCGGTATCAGTTGTGCATTGATGGCTTGTGATTCCATGGATGAGGTGCAAGATGTGATTTATGTGTGCTGATTATGGACTATTCTGGAGGACTTGAGTCCGGGTTTTGACTGTAGCTTGAGCAAGGGGAATTTGGATGTGTGAGCACGTGCTTTTGGACTTATAAGTCCGGCAGTGTCCCTATTAGTAGATTTGTAGCTCGATGAGTGGTTGGATGGCTATATTACGAGAATGATGTGACTACGGGAAGTGTTTAGATTGTTTGAATGTGACAAAATTGTTTGCTTGAGATGTAAAAAGGACTATTAGGTGCTTGATTTCTGTCTTGATTTGACGTATAGTCTCGAGTTATAGGTGTGTTGAATGATCTTTCATGCTGTTTAATTGTGGAGTGAAGTAGATTTTCATGTCTTGTTATGAGTTCAGACTCAGGAATATTAAGTAATTGCGTAGTAGTTGTAGTTGTGAAAGGGTATAGAGAGATGTCAGTTTGAGGCTAAGCGGGTGGGTTATCACTAGCGGGGTAATCTACAAATATGTGATCTTTTTGATGTTGTGTGGAGAGTTTCTTTCTACAAGTGAGTTATATGTGTTGCGATTTGAGTTTGGATTGGTTGCAAAAGTTGACCCGACTGTCATAAAGATGGATGCAAGCTTAGCATTTTGTGTTACATGAGTTTATGAAGGATTTAGTTGAATCTCACTGCGCTATTATGGCAGTAATAAAGTATGGGCATTGTGAGTTATCAAGTGTTTTGATCTATGGATTTGAGCCAAGTGGGGGAGTCGGTTATCTACGATTGGATTGCTTGGGTATGTGTTATATTTGTTTCAGTTTAGGGCATACTTGTGAATACGTTATGACTTGAAAAGGTTGATATCGAGGATGACTCGAGTAAGGGAATTTCTGGATATGGGTTATACTACACTTTTTGGGTATATGGAAATCATGGAATGATTTGAGTTGTTATTCGTGACGGATGTAGTGCGCATGGAGTTGGAATTTGCTTGGTTGTGTTAAGGTGGGGTTAATTCTTTGGGTGTCATCGTTCTAATGGGGCATAGGTCGTTTGGCCCATTTGGGCGGTGCAATTGAGATTTGAGCAGAATGGATGACTCTCAAGAAAGTTCTAATTTGTTCAAGATTTTTATGTAGCAATTGTGAATTTTTCCGGATTTGTATATGGCTAGGATCTGAGATTTACATTGGATGGTGTCGAGACTCGCAGTATTTATATATCTTGATGGATTTTACATTTCGGTATCAGGAAGGAAAAAGGAACAACTTTGGATTCACAGAAAGTCTCTTTAGAGAAGGTATCTCAGTTGTGGTACTTTTGGGGTTCTTAAGAGGGAGTACAATGGCTTATGGACTTTAGGACATGTGGTTTATTCTAGGATATTGTGTGGTGAGTTTTGGGTTGAGGATCATGGTATTATGGCAAGGAGAAGTATCAACTTGAAGGAAATTCAGAAGAAACTCAGAGAAGTAGGGCAACTTGGTAGTAGGTTGGATCAACATGGTAATGGACATGATCGGTTCTTTGGGTACTTATGACGTGGTGAGTCTCTACAACTGTTTTATGGCAATGCCCTTGGGTTGTTGGTGACCTGCGTGGCTTGGTTGAGTTAGAGATATTCAGTTCCGATGGCTTGGTTGTGTGCAAATGGGTTTCGAAGAGTTTTTCGATGGTTTCTACCACAATTGGGATGGATATTTCTTACCGGCGTGAGAAGTATGTTACGTATCGTGATTCCCTCCAGGATGAGATCAAATGGAAGGTTCCTGGCTAATTGAGTATGTATTATGTTTGTGACTCAGAGCTTATTATGAGACTCTTGTACTTTTCCTATGATGACATGATAGATGCGGTGTACTGTGTGGGACTGAGGTTTGCATGTGCAAGGTCACAGTTCAGTTCTGAAGGGAAGGTAATGAATTCTTGAGCAATGTAAACGGTTCGCAGATGACTATATGAAGGATATTACTACTTGGTATTATTGAGGAGAATGTGTATTCATAAGGCGCATTGAGTTTTGACTTACAGATGCTTCATGGGTATTGCGGTACTCGCCTAGCTGATCGACTGCTGGTGTTCAGATTTTGCTATGTGGCATGGAAGAATTATAGAAGTATTTCTCGGGGGAGGGGATGATTATATATGAAAGATGTGTTAGTCATTCGGGCGGTGGAGTTGGGATCAGATATGGTGGTTCGTGTGTTCAATGGATTTGGAGAACAAGAGTTCTTAGGAGCAGATCGTTTCGTGGTTATGGACTGTGAAAATGTGGTCAAAGTTAGCCAGAGGATGGTATGCGTTATGGTTAGGTCATTGTGGAATTTTGGAGGGTTATTTATCTATTTGTGGGTGACCAGAGTTGATCTAGGTTCCATTGGTAGGCCCAATGAGGATGTGTATTCTACACTAGGTTGTATTAGTTGACTCTGTACTGTTGTTATTGAGGGATGTGACATTTGGTTAGAGTTGAGATTGTTCGTGTTTTGATATGTTCAATGAGTTACCCTTCTATTCTACGAGGGGGTTGTGATCCATTAGTTATATGCACACATGGTGCGGTTATATTTGGGCCTTATAGCGAAATTTGAGCGAGATGGATATTAGGGTGTTGAATGACTGATTGCGTATTTGGCGATGTTCTTTCCGCTATATGGTATTGTGATATTGGTTCCTTCGTGGTTATGGTCATGCACCTTGGGTATTGGATGTCGAATTGCGTGTGGTTGTTGATTTTGAGCATTTTGGTTGGAGGTATTTCATATGGACCGGTGTTTGGATGGGGTCACGCACTGCAGCTGGGGTATGTTGAGATATGATCCTTTTGTGATTGATTCGTGTGTTTTGGTTCTACGGTGTGTGATGGGTTCTTAGCATTGCATTGCGATGGTAGTTGTTGAGCTTGCGAGACGATTCTCTCATTTGAGTCATTTTCTATGTTTGAGTACACTTGAATTGTTGTGTATTGGTGCACAAATTGCACGGTTTGTGGCTTAAGGTTGTATTGGTATGGCATGTCTGTAGGGCGGATGAATTTGATAAGATGAGGTCGTTGGACCTAGAATTGGTGCTATTGGATTTGATTGTGGTATATTTGGAAGAATAATATCGGAAGTCGGCTTAGAAATTAGATATAGTTCTTGTCGAAGGAAAATGAGCTCCATGACTTGTTGATCTGATGAATGGTTATGCGTTTATGCGTGCTTCTTTCATCATATACAGTGTACAAATTTTTTAGAACGAGGTTTTGTTTGATATGAGGTTTATTACCAGTACCGATTTATTTTTAAGCCGGTGATTAGAAATTATTGCTATGAGTATTTGAGTTATGTGGTATATCATGTGACTGTGTCTTGGGTTACGTTTAGGCTCGGTGCAGTTTTTTCAGACTTATAGAGTGTATAGATACGATATTTGGGTCTTATAGGAAATTTCGGATGTTGGAAAATTGGATTCCTAGGTTTACGGGCTAAGGTTGAATTAAGGATCTTCAGTTAGGTTGTGTCGTTAGGCTTATATGGATTAGGGTGATGTGGGATCACCCCCGGGTATGTGCATGGTAAGGTTACACAGCGGTTTGATGGCCTTTTAACGACTCTTGGCACGTTCGGGGACGAACATATGTTTAGGTGGGGGAGAATGTAATGACCCGACCGGTCATTTTGAGCATTTGCACTTCACTTGATTGTTTGAGGTCATGAGTAGCTCCGTATGATGTATTACAACTTGTCTGTATCGGCGGTTTTGATTTTTCAGGTAATTCAGAATTGATTTGGAAGAAGGAATTTCATGATTGAAGCATTAAAGTTGGAAGAGTTGACCAAGTTTTGACTTCTATGAATTTGACCCCGGAATGGTTACATTAGATCCGGATGGTAATTTTGAAATCGAGTGTATGCCCGGATTTGCAATTGGATATTTCTAGAAGGATTCGGCACTAAGTGGTGAAAGTTAGAAATTTGAAGGTTTGGAAAGTTCATAAGTTTGACCGGAAGTTTACTTTGTCATATTCGGATTGTGGTTTCAGGTATTGGAATAGATTCTTTATGTCATTTGGGACTTGTGTACAAAATTTGAGTTCATTCCGAATTAATTTGATATGTTCCAGCGCGAGTTTTTGAACTTGAAAGTTCATTAAGTCTGAATTGAGGTGCGATTCATCGTTTCAATGTTGTTATTCATGATTTGAGGACTCGAGTAGGCCAGTGTTATGTTACGGGACTTGTTGGTATGTTCGGCCGGGATTTTGAGGGGCTCAGGTGAGTTTCAGATAGGTTTGAGTTGTGTTGCGCTCGTTTTTGATGTTTTGATGTCGTTTCTTCAAGCATAAATGATACCACATTAAGTAAATGAGCTCCAATTTTTGTTTTTATTGAAGCATTAGATCCGTATCGTAATTATGAAGCCATATAAAAACGACTCGTCGTATTTGGACATCGTATGAAGAGTTTATGGTCATTTTACTAAGAATTGAGTTGCTAGATTTTTCAGATTATTTACGAAATTACCACTGACTTCGTATTTAAAAATCTGCACTATTTTCAAATATTGACACCAACATACCTCATTCATTATAAGATCAATATGGAGTGATTCAAAAACCTAACTTCACTGAAATTTCACAAAGAAACCATTGGAGTTATCAAAAGCGAGTTTCAGGATCGTTTGGCACACAAAACGAGGCAGAACGACTAAGCAAAAATATTTAATATCGAGAGTTTGTTCATTTGCTCATATTTTGAGTTGGGGAGTTCAGATTTGGACAATTTTTTAGGCGATTTTCACTATATGGATTGGAGTTTTTTTTATCCAAAGTTTCATAGAGTGAATTTGTATCCAAAGTTTAAGGGATTCAATTACACCTTTTTTTTTTCTCTCCTCTCCCTTTCCCTATTTTCTCCGATTCATCATTAGTGCCTTAAATTAGGGGATTTTGTTATCCGAGTTTGTAATCCAAAAATTTGATGGGATATAGCATAGATTATTCAAATCAAAAATCATGAAGCCGTTAATGTTCCTCAAACTAACTCAAGGACATGTTCCTCGGTATTCCTGTTCCTGGCGGCGTCTTCTTTTTTCAAGCAACCTACCAGATTTCTTTTCCTTTAAGTATCTGTACTGGATAACAAGATTTTGCCTGTTATGTTTTCCAACTAAAGGATAATTTTTAGTAGAATGGCTCAAATTTGAGCTAATGCCACATGTTGCTTCTGCTGTTTTCATATACCATTTTTCTGGCCCTACAATTGAATTTTGGAGGTGTGCTTGACACTCTACAGAATATGTGATATGTCATCAATGTGACATAAATATGTCTGTGGGTTAATTATATAGTATATAATTTATTTACGAACTTATCTATAATTTTCATACATTATTTTTACCCAGTTAAATACAACTACAATATCATACAGCTTAAATACAATTTTCATAAATTTTTTATACAATATGTCTTTTGTATGTATTTTGTATATGATTTGTATATATTTTGTATGCGATGTGTTCTTCTAACTCTCTGAAATTCCAGTCAGACCTCTCTCTTTATACAATTTTGATACATATCAACAGTTTTATGTAAAAAGATAGTATTTATAACTTAAATATAAATTTCTTACAATGATTCATACATTATACAACTATTTTTCAACTTTCATACAACATTCAAGTGAAAAAATATATAACTACAACATAATAAAACTTAAATATAATTTACATACAGTTATAATACAACTTTAATATAATTTCGTAAGTATATTGGATGTCATGTGTACTTCTTCTTTTCTTCGATTTTCAATCTGAAATTCGCCAAAATCAAGTGTAATCTTCACCAAACACCCTCAAAATTGAGATATAAACTCCAATGAATATTCTCAATTATTTGCAACAACACCCAAGCCAAACAAATAATAGTTTTTGAAAACCCAAATTCGAATTCAACGCTTCGAAACTTTTTAATGGATGCCAATGGTGGAGAATCAAACACTTTCAAAATTTATTGATTGACAATTTTAATTCGAACATCAATTGTGCAACATGAAAGGAAATTACTAAGTTAAAACTCTATAGTAAAACGATTGAAATACATTGATGAATTCAATTAAAACTCTATATAACAAGAAAGCATAAAAAACATAGAACAACAAAAGAAGAAAAATTGAGAAAAAACAGAGAAGGAGAGATAGCGATAGAGAGAGAGAGAGGCATATATAAAACGATGGGGAAATAACGTACATTCCTTATTCAATTCCTAATATAAAGGGATACTCATTTAAAACTAATTTCTATATAATTGGTAAATTGTATATGACCATATAATTAAGTTAAACCTTGATTAGAGATAAAGTTTCATATATAGTATAGGATGGTAAAAATCCCTTCTGTGTTTTGCTTTAAATACGTTGTTTTTAAATATATTATAAAAGAACGAACAAACAAAGAAAAAATAATGTTATCAGGTACTTTCAAATGAGAGGGAAAACTATGATACATATTATTCTTGTAGCTTGGAACTAGAATTAAAAGAAAAACTCAAATAAAAGACAAAACAAATGTGGATATAGTAATACAAAGAAGATAAACTCGAGCCACTATAAATGAACAATGTTTTGTCAGCATGTGGTGGATTTGGGCTAGCTGTTATAACTTTTTTTGGGGTATGAATTATCTGACTTAATTTATGGCTACCGAATGCAATTTACTTTTGGAAATCTTACAGAAATGTCCCAAATAAGTTCTAACTTACCAACTCTAGCCATTAAATATATACTTATCAAAACTAGCCAAGAACATACAAAATTTAAAAACCCAAATAGATAAGAATTCTTTGTCTCCAAGAATCACACACAAAGATCTTCTTACATATTTTACGCGTAATCAGCAATATTAGATGCAAGATGGAAAATAAATTTCATGGATGGGGTAGCAAACAAGGTGATGAAATACCAAAAATAAAAATAAAAATACAAGATTCTAAAAATCTAAGCAAAAAGGAACCTTTTCAATGGGTATGATTGAAATTCATTGGAACATATAGATGAGCCAATATAAAAAATTTGAGGAAGATTAGAGATGATTTGGTATCAAAATTCGTAGTTAAAATCGAGTTCAAAAAATTCTTGTGCGACACATGTATCTCACACACAGGTATTCATGGATATACATGTGATACACATTTGATACAAATATGATACATATGTGATACACAAATGATACATAGTGTGATATACATATTATCTTTTCCTATATTCATCTTTTACTTCGAATTTTCAATTCAAACCACATCAAAAGTCTACCAAATCATCTCATAATTGAGGATTAAGCTTCTTAAGATGTATCCAATCTATTCCAACAATACCCACTCAAAAGAAAGCCAAAAAATGATATTTTTGGAATAACTAATTAGCTAATATTGATAATAGTTTATGAATTGACTAATTTTTTCACTAACTTACTTATGGGATGACATAACTGGTAATTTTCATTTACTTTTACCGACAGACTAGCCCTTGTTTTTTGGGCCCATTCTGTGACAGATAATTGGGCTTTCAAGGATATTCCAACATAAAAAAGATAGGAAAATTTACCTAGATATGCAAAATTAAAAGTTATTTGCATAATTTTGTATTTCTAGGTAAATGTTCGAAGAAGATAACTTGTATTTTTGGAAAAAGCTCTTAAACTAGAGGAAAACTAAACAATTATGCCATCTTAATTCACTACCAAAAAGAGAAAAAAAGCCCTTAAGCTAGAGGAACACTAAACTATTATTCCTCTACCAAAAAGAGAAAAAGAGCCCAAGAACTTCGGAAGTTGAGAAGGTGATTGAGAACTATAAGATTCATATGGGCCTGAATCATCTTAGGCTAAAAAATAGTTAATTCTCTTTACCTCTTTGCTTGTTGGTTCAAGAATTATATTTGATTGGCAGAAGGCATCTTATATAGTCATGAAACAATCCAGATCCATTTTGATTGATTTCTCATTTTTCAATTGTTTATAACAGTGAGAAATAAAAAGACACCAGTAATACATAATTGAAGAAGTATCTAGAATATATGTTTAGAGGCATAAAATATGAATAATGACAGAAAAGAGTAGTACTCAGGGGCGGATACACCTTGCAGCAAGCAGTGTCACGTAACACCACTTCGTTGGAGTTCTTATTTAATATGTATATATAGATAGTATACAAAATAAAAATATTAGGTATAAATATAAAAAATGATACTGATTTTCATTATAGTAATTTATTTATTCATTTATTTTTTTAAATTTTGACACCGCTTACCAAAAATTCTGCGTACGCCCTGGTAGTACTAGTACACTATGTAATGAGATTGCAGTCATCCTATTTGACTACTTACTATGATAATGAATGTTTTGCTTAAAACTAGAAATCAACTTTTATCTCCGCTTAAATATGAAGACAGAGTCTTCCAAATCATATTTTTCAATCAGATATCGAGCGATTAGCAACGAACACTAACTGATTGCGGCCGGGACCAATGCTTGTTAGAAATATGCTTCAGAAGCTGCTCTTAGTAAAATTTATTTTACTATTTCGGCTTAAGAGTTATTTACTGCAGTAATTTAGTTTGAATTTGAAATAATTTTAAACTAGTATATAGGAGTGAACTACTCTCTAGGAGTTTGTTATTTTTAACAGATTTTGTGCTGAATTTTAGGTCTTTTAAGTTAGTATTTCTCTTATAAATTGTCGTCCAAATGCAGTAAAATAATATAGAAAATTCAGCTTCATTTCTTTAAAGTTCCTTTTACATCTATTTCAGTATACTTTTTTTGTTTTCCTATCATCTTCCCCTGTTATTTCCCTTAGTTCTTTTATTAAGAACCAACAATTGGCATCAAGATCTATCTTCTTAAGAGACCTGAATAAAAAAATTTCTTGAGTGAGATGGAGATCGATACTAGTTTTTCTCAATTGGCTCCTCCAGTCTTTGATGGTGAAAATTACCAATTGTGGGCAGTGAGAATGGAGACTTACTTGGAGGCTTTAGATCTTTAGGACATGGAAGAGGATTATGATGTTCTTCCGCTTCCTAACAATCCCATTGTTGCCCAGATCAAGAGTCACAAGGAAAAGAAAATCAGGAAATCAAAAGCGAAAGCAACTTTGTTTGCTGGTGTGTCTGCAACAATTTTCACGAGAGTTATGGCTCTCAAATTAGCAAAAGAAATTTGAAATTGTATGAAGGAAGAATATACAGGAGATGAAAGAATACGAGGCATAAAAATGTTGAATTTAATAAGGAAATTCGAGTTGCAGCATGAAAGAATCTGAGTCCGTCAAAGAATACTCAAATCGGTTGCTTGGCATTGTTAACAAGGTAAGGTTGCTTGGTACTAAATTTAAAGATTCAAGAATTGTTGAAAAAATACTTGTTACAATGACTAAAAAATATGAAGTATCCATAACTACCTTGGAAAATACAAAGGATCTATCCAAGATTACCTTGGCAAAATTGTTAAATACAATGCAGGCACAAGAGAAAATGAGGCTTATAAAGCAAAATGGTATGGTTGAAGGAGCCTTGGCAGCCAACCACAAAACTCAAAGCAAGGGTAACAATGCAAAGAAAAATTACCACCTTGTCAGAATTGTGGCAAAAAAGGTCATCCACCATTCAAATTTGGAAGATGCCAGATGCAAAGTGCAAAATCTACAACCAATTTGGTCATGAAGCTGTAATTTGCAAAGGCAAATCTCAAAAGCATGAAGCAGATGCCCAAGTCGCCAATGAAGAAGAAGATAACTGGTTTTTGGCAACTTTTCTTTCAACCAAAAAATATGATTTTTGGATAATTGATAGTGGGTTTACAAACCACATAACGTATGACAAAAATATTTTCAAAGAATTCATGTTTATGAGAAATAAGAAAGTCAGAATTGGGAATGATGACTATATTCTTACTAAAGGAAAAGGAACTGTTGTAATTGCAACAAATTCAGGGACTAAGAAAATTTCAAATGTTCTTTATGTTTCCGATATTGATCAAACTTTATTGAGTGTTGGACAACTAATGAAAAAGGAATTTAAAGTATCATTTAAAGATAAAAAATTATTTCATTTATGATGCAACTGAACTTGTGATTTTAAATGTTAAAATGAGAGGTAAAAACTTCTCATTTGATCCAACAAAAGATGAGGAATAAAGTCAAAAGAATCTACAAAGTGCAGATAATCCTCCAACTGAGGACATGCGAAAATGAGGCAAAGAAGATGTTGTCAATATTTCAGAAAAATAAAATCTGGAAGAAAGTTGACAAGCCTCAAGGCAAAATGCAAATCTGGAAGAAAGTCGACAAGTCTCAAGGCAAGATGCAAATGAAGCCGAAAAAAGAGCCAACTTATTTCATTGACAATCATAAGATGCAGCAAAATAGAAAAGTGACCTCGATTTACTGCAAGTCCAAATACCAGTTGGCAGATTTACATACAAAGTCGCTTTCAGTTAAAGGTTTACAAGGCATAAATTCAGAATTTGCAACTTCAAAAGCAAGAAGGAGTGTTAGAAATATGCTTTAGAAGCTGCTCTCAGTAAAATTTATTTTACTGTTTCAACTTAAGAGTTATTTATTGCAGTGATTTAGTTTGAATTTGAAATAATTTTGAACTAGTCTTTAGGAGTGAACTAGTCTTTAGGAGTGCACTAGTCTCTAGGAGTTTGTTTTTTAAAAATAGATTTTGTGCTGATTTTTAGGTCTTTTAAGTTAGTATTCTTCTTATAAATTATAGTTCAAATGCATTAAAATAATATAAAAATTTCAACTTCAATTCTTTAGAGTTCTAGTATTTCTCTTATCAATTGTAGTTCAAATGCATTAAAATAATATAGAAGTTTCAGCTTCAGTTCTTTAGAGTTCCTTTTACATCTATTCCAGTATACTTTTTTTTATTTTCCTGTCATCTTCCCCTGTTATTTTCCTTAGTTCTTTTATCAAGAACCAACAATGACTATCGCACAATGATCTTAGACCTTGTTGGAAGTAGAAACTATAAAAACAAAGGAGATGAAGAGAAAATAAGGAGTGAAAAAGAGGTTGAGAAAGTAAAATTAGTAAGTGCCTTTTTTTTATTTATTAAATCACAGTTATCTTTAATTTGGTGGATAAAATTATGAGCCAAAAGAAAGATAAATTCCTCTTATTATTCTATGTTTTCCATCTTGCATGTCAAATAAAAGAAGATTAAATTTAAAACTTACTTTCCTTTCCTTTATCTGGTTACCAAACAAATCAATAAGTTAAATCTACACCAGTTTGAATGATTTACATGATAAAACGATTGACAATTATTAAGCAAACCAAAAATAAGATTATACTCGAGTAATAGAGGATAATTCTATGAAGTCTAAATGAACAAAGCGAGTTATCACTTCTATGTGCTATACATGAGTTAGGTTTATGTTGAATGAATAATAAGATCAAGAGAAAAAAATCAATGAGATGATTTTAATTAATAGGAGTACTGTTTAACCTCAAAATCGAACAACAATTGAATTTGTAAGTGGTTTTAAGGATATGTGGATTAACTTGACACAAAATAATAAATTAAGCTGCAATTGAAATAAAAAATGATAAAGTAAATTCAAACCACATGGATTGAACAGTTACAGTCCTGTAAAGTTAGCTACCCTCGGACTGGATGCTCTTTGATCGATATCAAGACACAATGGAATAAGAGCTTAAAGAGAAAAATAATGCATTGCTTTAGAATGTGTGTTACAATGTGTTTTAATCGAATTATTTAGATCCCCTTTATATAGTGGAGAATTCCTACTTTAGGTGCAATTCTATAAAAGGTAAAAATCTCTTGATTTGTTGGTTGATGGTTCATTATTAATACGTGCCAAGATTTTCGCCGTAATATCCGACCGGTCACAGATATTTCGGTCTTCTGTTGGTTATGCTAACAATGTTTCTTCGAGCTCGTTCAGGGTTAGGGTCGATTCTAGGATCACAGACTCAATGTTCTCGAAGACAGGCATACTGATCCCGGGTTCTAGTCCGGTGGGATTCGGGGTCAATCTTAAGTCCCTCATGTTCCGAGCTTGATTTACCATGTCGTAGATGAGCCCGATTTCGACCATATACAGATAGTCCCCTTGTTTTACAGAGAGTAGACAATGAGAAACGTCATGAACCTCCGATTCTTACTTCGATACCCCGCGATTGAAACGAAGAAATAAACAAAATGTCTCGTCAGTCAAGTCTTAATGACATTAAATGTTTGTAAGTTTCCGGTCGACCACTCCTGGATGTGAACCGTAGTTTGAAAAAAATTTATAAGTACCCCCTTCTTTATTTATTCAAACTTTACATCCAAACCCTCTACCCTTGTTCCTTAGAAATCTCTATACTTTTTGGCACTTATATCCAGGTTTCTTGAGATCTTTTGTGAGAACTTTTGCTCGTATTCATCCCAAACCATCAAGTGTACTCCTTTAAATTCCTCTTTTTACTCTTTTTTCCTCCATTTTAAAATACATGGTGAATACTTCAAAAATCGTTCCCCAAAAAGAAACTCCTTCTACCTCGCGACCAACTATCGAGGAGATCGTTCCGCGTACTGCTGTCGAGGAACCAACAGCGGAACCCCCTTGAACACATTCATCCCTGGTGGATGCTCGGTAACCGCTAATTTCACGGTTGAAAAACCTTCCTTCGTACCTGGAAGGTGTGAGAAGGTATCGATATACGTATGCTCGATCATTGGAGAAGTCCTTCCCACATTCAAAAAGGATTGCAATTTGGTTGACAAGCACGTGGTGGTTCCCAGAACCGATGATGATGTCACCACCCACATCAAGGGATATTTAAGTTTTTACACTTATCCATTTATGCTGGGCCCATTGGATCCGGTCATCATTGACTTCTGAAAAAGATACGAGGTATGCCTCGGTCAAATTCACCCTTCATTCTGGAGGATTGTGATCCTTCGTCGGTTCTTCATGAGCAAGATCGATGGATGCTCGTTCATCGTCGACCACCTCATGTGCCTATATATTTCCCGACTCTTTCGGGAGGGGGAGTGTGGCCCGATCAAGCTTGCGCGTCGGGCTAGTAAAGCCCCATTCTCGAGTATCGATGAAGATCGGGATCGAGGTTGGCTAGGCCGTTTTGTCAGAGTGAGGACCTCAAACTTGATCCCAGCTGAGCGCATGCCATTCCCCGAGAAGTGGAATATAAAATGTAAGTAAAATTTGGTTTTCAAAATTTTATTTTACTCTTTTTTTTCTTCCTTATTATCGGTGCTTGGTGGTGGTGCAGCTGTCCCTCGGGTCCCGAATGCAGTCCCTCGACTCAAGGAGTGGGTCTAGGGCATCGTGTTACAAAGACCGTATTCTGAGCGTGCATGGAGCGAACTTTCTAAGGGCCGGTGGGAGGCCCGTTCTCATGGTGAGATCCTTTCCCGAGTGAGTAATACTTGGGTTTCTTTTGTGTTGCTAAGTTCTTACTTGTTTCGTTTTCTTTTGCAGGTTTATGCAAGGACGTCACACTGAGGCCTCCATTCGATGACGAGGACTGCCCCGCCGAGTCCCCTGCTCTGAGATAGGGTGATAAGATGAAAAGGAAAAAGGCTCCGAATTCTCCAAACTCGGAAAAGAAGAAACCATGGAGAAGGCTGGTGCGCAAATCCAAAGAAAGCACCAGCGCCTGAGCGCCATCATCGGACTCACTCCACTGGCCGAGGGACGAGTCCGAGGAAGAGTTTGATCTAGTGGCCTACGAGCTACCGCAGCTCGAGGGGAAAGGGGCCTCCGAACCAGAGAGAGGCGAGACTGAATTGCCTTAATTTAGGGAGGCTGATGAGGAGGTTGTGGCTGAGGCTTCCAAACTAGAGAGAGGCAATACTCATTTGCCTCAAGTTAGGGTGGCCGACGAGGAGGCCATGGCTGGGGCTTCTCAGGAAGTGGGCAATGCCTTGAATGATGCACTCGGTGTGATAGACATATCCTAGTCGCCTTCGTTCACTGAGTCCATGTACAACGAGGCTCAGATGATGAAAGAGCGCCCCAACGAGGGGTCCAAGGAGCAGAAGACCCCCTCCATGGCTTTTTTGAAGGCGTGGATTCTGCCACCAAGGAGGACGTCACCGGATTGGGTGACTCGGAGGTGTTGAGGAAGACTCCATCTTCGGGAATAAGCAGTCCTTCCTCAAGTCCGAAACTAATCAACCGATTCCAAGCTCTAAGCGTGGATCCTGACCTGAAGCGATTGATCATCATATCCATTCCGGAGGATGCCCAAGTTCTCTCTACCCCCGTAGGGTTGGCCAGTTACCTTCGGTGCCTGGTGACCGAGGAATACCAAGCCAAGATGAACGAGGTGGATGCGCCTTGCCTGTTCAACGAGCACAACAGGCGTTAAACCAGGTAAGTTTAGATACCTCTTGATGACTTCTAATTTGTACTTAGATTAATTTATAGATAATCATAACTTTTTTCTTTGTGTTTGTAGGCCTTGGTGCTTCATCATGAGACTTTTCTCTGATATCGAGAAGAGATAAACCAGTATGAGGCCGAGACTCGAGGGCTTACTGAGAAGAGAGATGCTTACAAACTTCTCAGCGAGTAGCATGAAGGGGAGGCTAAGATCCTTCGGGCTGGGCTAGAGGTGGCTCGAAAGGAGCACGCCGACCTGGTGGAAAAGGTAAAAGTCTTTGAGGTTAGTGATGATGAGCTAGACTCGGTGACTAATGGTCTAAACCCGCAAGTCCAACAGAAGCTTGATTGGATCGACCAGCTTCGGGCAGAGATGGACGTGATAAAGGTCGAGGCCGAAGAATGGAAAATCAAAATGGACCGCTTGGACTCGAAAAAGGATACTGCCCGAGTGGAATTGACTTAGGCTGAGGTCCAGCTTCGGGTGGTAAAGGAAAAGGCGGGGTGCAGGCCAAAAATATTGAGGAGCTCCAGTCTCAGCTAATTTCGGATGTCTTTGATCGAGAAACTTTGGCCAAGGAACTTGAAAAGACCAAGTCGGTGGCCGTGGTGATTAAAGTTGATGCTGACGAGATGGTGGCCCAATATAAGGCCGATGCCGAGTTGGACCAGGATCGATTGAAGGATATCGTCGAGCACGCGAAGTGGCAATCTTGAAGGGAGGCCCTCGAGGAAATTCATGCTCGGGGTTTTGACTTGTCGGCTAAAATTGAGAGTGCCAAGGGCCTCAAAGACGAGGCCAAGAAGTTGGCTTATCTCGAGGATGATGAAGAATTTAAGGGTTTGAGCGGACTTGAGGGTGGAAGAAACCCCGAAGGTCATGGTGATGAGGCGGCCCCCGGCGAAGACTAGGCCACTTAGGCGCTTCACAAATGTTTTTGTTTTTCTGCTTTTTGTATTACCTTCTTTTTTTTGTTGGGTTGTTTGGCCTTCGTAAAAATTTGTATCGAGGCCGTTTGGCCTTTGTAAAAAATATTTTGATATGTATATAACGCTTTTTCCCTTCAACAATTTCTGAGTTTTTCCTTTGCTTTATTATTTATATTTGCAAAGATTGAAATGCCTTAGCATGAAATAGTTAGGTTATGTTCGGAGGTTCGAACATGCCTTGCCTTCAACATTACTTGTTTAAGGCATTATGGGGTTTCGATATGACCTGAAAATTTTCTCCAACGTACTTATAATTTTTTAGATTATAGTTTGCCGAGGGTAGCCTTTAGAATCGGTTAAGAAATTTTGAAGGCCTTTCTTTTATTACCGGTCTTAGACGTCTCCGAGCCGTTTTAATATGGCCATACCCTTTTTAGTTCGGGTGTTGCCCAGTGGACTTGTTACCCCGAGTTACCTGGGCTTGCCTAAGATAACAATCCCCGAATAGGGATGTCCGTAGCTTTTAAGGTTCGGGCGCTGCCTTATAGGTCTTGTTCCCTCGGGCTCTGATAGTCCGGGTTGTCCGAAGATTATCTTTGGACGGCAGTCGCCGAGTGATAGCGATCGTTTGAACCCAGATTAAGGCGGCCCTTGGGCTCGATACCTTTAGGAGATCGAATGTAGGGAATTCCTTAAGAAAAAAGAAATTTCTTTTGAGGGACAAGATATTTATTCGCAAGATAAAGACTTCTTTTTATTCTTGTGCGTAATATTTACACATGTGTACAAGCTTTGTTCTAGGGCTCAAGCAGTCTATGAGGGCACGGTTCATTTGACCATTTGTCCCTTACAGTTAATCGTATAAATCGAGCCGATATCGTTCAATCACAAAGTTTTTTTCCTTGCTAAAGTCGTTATCTGAGGGTAATGCCCCCCCAGTGTTCGAGGTTGATCATAGAGAAGCCTCGGATACTGTTGATGTAATCTATGACACCGATTCATGACCGCCCTTCGATTCTAAGTTAGCACGATCCACTATTGCCTCGTTAAAAACCTTACGGGAAAACCCATTTGGGACAAAACTGGATCAACGGAAAAAGAGTGAAACGCATGCTTTCAGGCCTAAAAATTGTATCATCCCTTGTTGGTTACCTACAAGTGTTAGTTCAAAATGTAAATAAAGTAAATGAATGTGGCCGTACCTTGCAGTAATATCGTTTCAAGTGAGTTATATTCCAGTTGTTCGGTAGTTGCTCGCCGTTCATCGCTCCGAGTTTGTAGGACCCCTTTCCGGTGGTCTCGATAATTTGATACGGACCTTCGCAGTTCGGTCCCAACTTCTCTTTGTTCGGGTTCCGGGTGTTTGGCGTAACCTTCCTTAATACCAAGTCCCCAACATTGAAGTGTCGAAGGCTGGTTCTTCGATTGTAATACCTCTCGATCCGTTGTTTTTGGGCAGCTAATCGGACGAGGGCAACTTCTCTCCTTTCATCTAATCGTTCCAGGCTTGTATTCATGGACTCACTGTTGGATCTTTCGGTTGCATATCAGAACCTGAGACTCGGTTCCCCTACTTCGACTGGTATTAGAGCTTCAGCGCCATAAACCGGTGAGAACAAGGTGGCCCCGGTACTGGACTTCGAGGTTGCACGGTATGCCCATAAGATTTCTGGTAGGATTTCCTTCAATTTTCCTTTGGCGTCGGTTAACCTCTTTTTGAGGTTTTGGAGTATGGTCTTGTTGGTCGATTCTTCTTGTCCGTTCCCATTAGGGTGGTAGGGTGTTGATAGGATCCTTTGGATCTTATGGTCTTCAAGAAACTTGCTTACTTTGCTACCGATGAATGTTTCCTGTTGTCGCACATGATCTCGACCGGCATTCCGAACCGGCATATGATGTGGTCCCAAATGAAATCGATGAATTCCTTCTCCCTGACCTTCTCATATGATTGGGCTTGTACCCACTTAGAAAAATAGTCAGTTATAAACGATATAAATTGAGCCTTACCGAGTACCCTGGAAAGGGGCCAACGATGTTGATTCCCCACTTCATGAACAACCCATGGTGACAAAATCGAATGCAGCAGCCCCCCGGGTTGATGAATCATCAGAGCATGTCTTTGGCATTCATCATGTTTTCGTATGAACTCCTTTGCTTCCTTTTCCATGTCGATCTAGTAGTAGCCATCTCTGATTACCTTTCGAACTAATGATTCGGCGCCAGAATTATTTATGTAGGTGCCTTTGTGAACTTCCCTCAGAACTTATTCGGTATCTCCCGGACCTGGACATATCGCTAGTGGGCCATCGAACGTTCTTCTGAACAGGGTTCCGTCTTCGGATAATCTAAACCGGGGTGTCTTCGTACGCATGGCCCTCGATTCTTTTGGATCCGAGGGAAGTTTTCTGGTCTTCAGATATTCTATATATTTGTTTCTCCAATCCCAAGTCAGGCTTGTAAAGTTTATCTCGGCGTGATCCTCTTCCACTACCGATCTCATGAGTTGTACGACTGCCCTCGAGTTGAGCTCGTCTTCATCGACCGAAGACCCTGATGGCCTTGCTGTTTTGATCCCGAGGTACGTGCTGCAAAGTCCACTCCTTGAATCGATGTAATGTTACGTGCAGCTTGTCCAGGTACTTTTGCATTCGTTCTTCTCTGACCTCAAATGTCCCATCAACTTGGTTCACTACTAGGAGGGAGTCGCGTTTATCTTTGATCACCTCCGCCCCAAGCTTTTAGCTAGTTTGAGACTTACAATCATGGCCTCATATTCTGCCTCGTTGTTAGTAGATTTCATAGTCCTAATGGATTGTCTAACTACATTTCCTGTTAGTGGCTTCAATACAATGCTAAGTCCGGACCCTTTTGCGTTCGAGGCGCCATCCGCAGAGAGGGTCCAGATCCCCGAAGACGTCCCCTACTTCACCATTAACTCTCTTTCGACCTGGGGTATCAGGGCCAGCGTAAATTCGGCCATGAAGTCCGCCAAAATTTAAGATTTAATGGCAGTCTGGAGTCGATATTCAATATCTTACCCGTTGGTCTCCATGGCCCAATTGTCCAATCGTCCCGAGAGCTCGGGTTTATGCATTATATTTCGCAATGGATAAGTAGTCACAAACACATATATGATGACATTGACAATATGATTTCAGCTTCCTGGAGGCACTTAGCAAAGCGAGTGCCAACTTTTCTAGGTGAGGGTACCTAGTTTTGGCCTCACCTAGAGTCCGGCTAACATAGTAAATTGGAAATTACGTACCTTGCTCTTCCCGGACTAGGACTCTACTTACCGCTATCTCCGATACCGCCAAGTATATGTATAATTGTTCGTCTGCCTTTAGCGTGTGAAGCAACGATGGGCTCGATAGATATCGCTTGAGTTATTCTAAGGCCCGTTGGCACTCCGGGGTCCACGAGAAATTATTCTTCTTCTTCAGTAGTTGGAAGAATTGGTGACTCTTATCGGAGGACCTCGAGATGAATCGCCCCAGGGCTACTATATGCCCGGTTATCTTTGCACGGCCTTCATGTTGTCCACAACCGTAATATCCTCGATGGCTTTGATCTCGTCAGGGTTGATCTCGATTCCTCGATTGGATACCATGAATCTGAGAAAATTTACCCGATCCGACTCCAAACGCACATTTCTCCGGGTTCAACTTCATATTGTGCTTTTTCAATATGCTGAAAGTTTCCTGTAAATGTTTTAAATGGTCCTCTGCTCGCAGGTACTTAACCAACATACCATCAATGTAAACCTCCATTAATTTTCCTATTTGTTCCTCGAACATCCGGTTTACTAGGCGTTGATAAGTGCACCGACGTTTTTTTAATCTGAATGGCATCACATTATAGCAGTATGTGTCATACTTAGTGATGAAGGAGGTTTTTTCCTGATCATCCGGGTTCATCTATGTTTGGTTGTACCCGGAGTAGGCATCGAGAAAATTGAGTATCTAGTGACCGGCTGTGGCATCGATCATGCGATTGATGTTGGGCAAAGTGAAGGAGTCCTTGGGACATGCCTTATTCAAATCCTTATAGTCTACACATATTCTTAACTTATTCCTTTTCTTAGGGACTACCACTACGTTTGCTAACCAATCCGGGTATTAAACCTCACGAATGGATCCTATTTTAAGGAGTTTAGATACCTCGTCCTTGATGAAATGATGTTTGACCTCAGACTGGGGTCTCTTCTTGTGCTTGACCGGGTGGAATTTCGGGTCCAGGCTTAGCTTGTGAGTGGTTATCTCTGGAGGGATCCATGTCATATCAATATGGGACAAAGCGAAACAATCTATGTTAGCTATAAGAAATTGAATGAGTTTTTTCCTGAGCTCGGGACTTAACCCCGTGCCCAGGGGTACCTTCCGATTGGGTAGATGCTCGATCAATATGACATTTTCCAGCTCCTCGACCCTCAATTTAGTTGCGTCGGAATCATCAGGGACTATAAAAAGCCTGAGAACCCTGTAATCATCATCCTCATCAGTCCCTTGATTCTCCAGTTGGGTCGGGGCTGGTTTCAGTAATTGCTATTTAGCTTCCTGCTTTGTGACCAAACTCGACCCCTTTGTTGTTGCAAGTGCGAATATCGGAATTGCCTCTTCGACCGCAAATATTTCCTTCGCGGTTGGCTATTCTCCATAGATTGTTTTAATCCCTCCTAGTGTTGGTACTTTCAAAACTTGGTGCAGAATCGAGGGTACTGCTCTCATGCTGTGAATCCATGGTCTCCCGAACAAAGCATTATATCTCATATCCCCGTCGATTACATAGAACTTGGCTTCCTGCATAGTTCCAGCGACGTTCACCGGTAATGTTATCTCCCCTTAGTGATCTCGCATGCCATGTTGAACCTGTTCAGGACTTTTACCGCAGGTATGATCTGGTCTTGCAGGCCGAGTTTTTCCACGACCCTTGATCTGATGATATTGGCTGAGCTACCTGGATCAATTAACACACGCTTAATTTGAGATTTATTTACGAGTACCGATGTTACTAGTGCGTCATTGTGGGGCTTCATGATCCCCTCAGCATCTTCGTCGTTGAAAGACAAGGTTCTTTCTGATACTTAATCCCGTGTCCGTTTCTCTTTTGTGATGGATACATTGGTGCGCTTCAGCATCGGCCCCTAGGGAATGTAGACCCCACCGATGATCATGCTAATGACATGTTGCGGTTTCTCGTGCTCGGTCTACTTGTTAGAATCCCTGTTCCCGGAGTGGTTCTTGGCCCGATCACTCAGGAATTCTAGGAGATGCCCGTTGTTGAACAGTCGGGCCACCTCTTCTCTTAATTGTCGGCAATCTTCTGTTCTGTGGACATGAGTGTCGTGATATTTGCACATTAGGTTGGGATCCCTTTGGGATGGATTAGATTGTAGAGATCGAGGCCATTTGGTTTCCTTGATGTGTCCAATAGCTGATATAATGGCAGCAACATCGACGTTAAAGTTGTATTCCGATAACCTCGGTTCCTTCTTAGGATCTATAGGCCTGTCGAAATCATTCTTGCTCATGAGTCCCCGGTTGCTCTAATCTCAATCACTTCTCCTTTCATTTCGCATAGAATTTTGCCCGGACCCACTGCTTCTTCGATCTCCATTGTACGGCTAATATCGATCTATGTTTGACCTCGGTTCACGGTCGATCTCTCTTGACTCCGTCGATGGTTCTAACGGGATAAACGGACCCGAAGGGCCCCCAAGTTGATCATCTTCGAATGTGATTTTGTTTCTGACAGGTACCGGTTATGCACGTGGCCCAGGTAACAGCCGGATATTCTATCAGATTTTGTTTCAACTATTGTGAAGCCACTGAGCTTCGATCATTGAGTCCCTGGGTGAAATCTTGAACGGCCTAATCATCAACGACCGGTGGAAGATCCATCCATTCCATTTGAAACCGGGACATGAACTCTCTGAGTATCTCATTATCCTTTTGTTTTACTTTGAAAAGGTCAGACTTCCTGGTCTCAACCTTGAAAGCCCCGGCGATTTCTTTCACGAAAGAGTCTGCAAGCTTAGCAAATGAGTCAATAGAATTAGGAGGTAATTTGTGATACCATATCATAGCTCCTTTTGACACGTCTCTCCAAACTTCTTCAACAAGACAGACTCGATCTCATCATCCTCCAAGTCGTTCCCTTTGATGACACATGTGTAGGAGGTGACATACTCGTTTGGGTCGGTCGTTCCATTGTACTTAGGAATCTCGGGCATGTGGAACTTCTTAGGGATCGGCTTTGGATCCACGCTCGGAGGAAAAGGTTTTTGCACAAATTTCTTAGAATCTAGGATGTTCCTGGGATTGATCGACCCTAGAATTGTAGGATTCGACCTTCTTATCATTTGCTTCAATTTTCTTTTCCCCCGATTCTATCCGTTTCGTTAGTTCTTCAAGCATCTTCATAATCTCGGGGTTGGTCCCCGACTCCTTTTCATTCGGCTTCTCCGAGGTCGGTTCATCTCTGTGGCCGACTTTCCGGGATGGTTCGGGCCCAATACTGCTCGGCACGCGGATTTGGTTCTGGAGTTGGGTTATCACTGTATGTTGAGCCTGTAACATTTCGAAGATTACCCGCAAGTTGATTCCACCATCTTCACCGCCGTGCGGGCTTTGTGGAATCGATCGAGTATCTCTGCGGACGCTGTTTTCAGGACCGGTGGGCAAATTTGTGTTGATTGCCACATGTGAGATGACGTCAATCGGGTCTACGGCCAGGACTCCGCCGAGGTCGGATGGGGTACCTCATTTCCGGGAGCCACGTTGTCGTTTTCGCTATCGTGGCCGGATTCATTGTCAACATGTAGGGGTGCTGATTGAGAGTTTAACATTTTGAGTTTAACCTGAAATTAAAGACACTTCAAAGAACAAGTGTAAAGTAGTTTGTGTTATGGAGATTTGTATCAAATAACCACTATTATCCTTAGCCCCACGGTGAGCGCCAAACTGTTTACCCTCAAAATCGGACAACAATTAAATTGATAAGTGATTTTAAGGATACGTGGATTAACTTGACACAAAATGATAAATTAAGCTGCAATTGAAATAAACAATGATAAAGTAAATTCAAACGACACGAATTGAACAGTTACAGTCCTGGGAGGTTAGCCACCCTCGAACTAGATGCACTTCGATTGGTATCAAGACACTATTGAATAAGGGATTAAAGAGAAAAATAATGTATTTCTTTGGAACGCATATAACAATGTGTTAGACGAATCATCAGATCCCCTTTATATAGTGAGGGAGTCCTACTCTATGTACAATTCTATAAAAGGTAAGAATCACTTGATTTGTTGATTGCCGGTTCCTTATTGATACGTGCCGAGATTTCCACCGTAATATCCGACAGGTCATGGATATTTCGGTCTTCTTTTGATTATGGTAACTATGTTTCTTCGAGCTCGTTCGAGGTTAGGGTCGATTTCGGGATCACAGACTCAATGTTCTCGAAGACAGACATTTTGATCCCGGGTTCTAGTTGCTATAGATAGCTTATTGCAACAGTTGTAACCGTTACAATAAGGCATAGTTATTGTCGGCACACTTTAGCTATAAAACCGTTGTACTCGTGTGAGAACCGTTCCCATAGATGTTTTTTATCGTAACGTTAGTTGAATCGTTCCCATAAATGTATCTATTGGAACAGATCTTGGAAACAATTCATTGGGAACAATTTTAATTCCCTCTTAATTATTTCCCCTCTCAATTTACGTGAAACCCACCAAAACCCCTATTTTATTTTATTTTACATTATATTTTTTTACTTGTATTTCTTTTAATGTAATACTTCTAATTAATTAAAAGTGAAGAATGAAATATTAAGTTTCTTTGTCAAACATCACGCCCAAAATCAAAGAAATCGATCTCTCTGTCTAGTTCTTCTCACGACGTACAGTCCAATGCCGGTGACACTCGATCCCTCCACCAACCTCCATTACACCCACCAGAATCTCAACAAAAACACCCTATAAACTTTATCTCCTCCACCACAAACAGACACCTCCTTCAATCAATCCGAACCATCCAATTATTTTAGGATTTTTTCTTGATTAAGCTCGGCTAACACTTTAATTTCTCACAGATCCCTAATTCTAGATTTTTGCTCGACTCTCACAATTGGTTTTGATTTACTTTGCATGCTCTTGTTCTACTCCTTTTACAATTTCTCAACAGTTGAGCTCTAATTCGCAGATTCCACTCTTGACTGAAGAAGAAATTGGCGATGGTAGCTGTGCAATAAATATCACAATAAGTTTTAAAAATTATTTGGGATAAATATCACTGGTTGTGTGTATGAATCGAACTTTCAGTTTGAGTATTCCGCTGGTAGTGGTATTGAAATACGCATGTTGATACTTGCTTTTGAGTTGATAAATTTATCAACTATAGCAAACATGAATTAATCCAATTGTGTTGGCGGAAGTGTCAACATTGCATATCTATTTCTGGTCAATTAGACTCGACACGTTTCCAATTGGAGAAAAGTAGGTAGGACGGCCTTACTCTAGGGTTACTAGTACCACTAACTAATTTGAACTATGCCTTTTTGTTGCTTAGTATTATAAGTATAACATGTTATGGCTGATTAGAATATATTGATGATGTAGAAAAATTTTCCATCATCAGTGTTGATCTACTTGTAGCTGAAGTTGTATATAAACTTTCATGATTTGATTAGTGTAAAATTTATACTAATTCTATAAAAATAAATTACACGTAAAAGAGAATTGATAATGAAAGTATCATTTGGAGCTAACTTTTCATGATCTGGTCACTTCGTATGCAAACTCTCCAGGTTTGTTTCTATAGAAAACACTTTGAAGTAACAGACTATACGTCAGGAAAACCAACATCCTGACTATATTGTTAAAAAACATCAGAAGAAAAAGACATTTTAATTTTCTAAGGTGGCATTTGATGGGTTTGGGGTTTGATTTATGTTTGATTTTGGGAGAATTAGTTTTGATTTTGGCTTTTGAAATAATTTGCATATTTTGGATTTATTTTTATAAAAAATTGGTTCGTACACCTATTGTGTATGAAAATATCACTAAACCTAAAAAGATTAATATGGGTGAATAAGGTAATTTAAAGCCAACTAGACTGAATTATTAAAAAAAATAGTTTAGTCTTGTAACTATGCTGTCTAGAAGGATGAATAGTCATTTTATTTCCAACAAGAATTAAACTCCAATGTCTTGCTTCATGTTCTCTATTTTTGCACTTTTTTAGTTGTTCAATTTTAGCGTGTTCTTTCTTGTCGAACTTTGCTATAACATGTTCTTCAAACACTTGAAGATCAAAGAAAGTGTTATAGATTCTTACTGTGAAAATCAAGTAAATGATGAAACTAGACTTGAAGTTCTCAATTTTTAATAAACGTGAATGATATTTCATATTTTTTTACACAAACCTAATTGCACCAAATTTGTAGGAAAAATATGACAGCCCCGAGGATGCGAGAACATGAGTTTTTCATTCAATTCAGATTGCTTGGAGAAAGTATAAGAATTAATTGAAGAAAGATCACTTTGAAGTCTATGAGCATCGAATGGAGAATAGGCTGGTAGATGTTTCAGAATCTCACTTTAAAGATTTTCTTAACTATTGGAACTCCGATTCCCACAAGGTAAACTTGAGAGAAGGATTAATATTTACTTTAATCTTGTGAATTCAATCGAGTAATCACTAGTCATATTGAAACTGAAACAATACCTACATAGAAGTTACATGCCAGAAAGAAATCACTACTTTTTTAAAGTAGTAAACCACTACTGTAGCTAGTTCACTATAGCTAAATGAGCCAAGTATAAAATATAGAAAAGCATCAAACCAACAAATGTCCTTTGTTAACTGTTACTGTAGCAACACTACTTAAGACAAAGAGAGGAAAAAGGAAAGAAAAACCAACTATATAACCTGTCACACTTTACTCCTATCCATGAACCTGCTATTTATGCATATGCATAACTTTGAAATGTCACTGATTAATGTTCAAATAAATCTTCTACTATTGATTGAGTTAACATGCAATCATGACCTCCTTACTCTTTTGATAAACCAAAAAGATTACTAGTATCTGCATTTTGAGAAATCTTAGCTAGAAGTGAAGTCATAAGCTTTTGAATTAGTCCACAAGAATCTGCATAATTTAAGAAATATTCACAGCTCTTAAGACGTGTTAATATATCATGCCATGACCAATAAAATTACCCTTCAAAAAAGTTTTCTTTTGATGCAACAGATTGCAGATGACAACTTTTTTGTCATTCTAAGAAAATTTGCACAGCAGTGGAGTAAACACACATTTGAGATAGTGATTTTAATATTGCCATTGTTATAACAGAACCTTGAAACCAATTTAAAACCTTCTGCTCCACCAGGAAAATTCAGAATCTTTATCCCTGAATTCTTTATCCGAGTTTTCTTCTTTTCTTGTTTGATTATTTCTTCAACTTTCCAGAGAATCTTGTAATGACTTTCTGCTAAAAAACATTATTTAGTAGATACTTAATTGGTTGAGAATGAAAATTGAGGAGTTCAAAGATTGGTTGTTTAACTGGTTTAGAAAGAATGTGTGTTTACTCTTTATGACGTGAGTTTTGGAGCAACAATACATGCTGTCAAATCTTGATTTATATTTTCGTTGATACTGCCAAATTAATTGACTTATTTTATTTGCAGAAACAATCCAAAACCAACATTGAGAATCGAAAAAAGTTGAGGTATTCACACACAGTTGGTAAGAGAAGTTTTGCTCTAACCCGCGAGGTTTGATGTTTTATCTTAACACTATCTATACTAATGCCTCAACCCAGTAGGACACTATCTATGTTTATCTTTTTCTTTTAAAAAAAATAAATTGAAATTGCTAACTTTAAATGAAAAGTTTTTATATATGTTAATATGTAATCAGGCAAAAAAGAAGGAAACTTCTGATAATCTATCAAATAAGGACATCTTTGTGGCTGCCGAAAAAAGAAAACCTGGTCGAGTATACAAAAATTTATATAAGGATACAACTAGTAAAATTGTACGAATTTTCTAATTTAAAGTTTGTCGAGATCATTTATTTGTTCTTATTTATTGACTCTGTTTTATTTACTTAAACTCTTTTCTCTTTTGAATTTGGTTTGTAGGTTGAAATGGAGAAAATACAATCAACTCAGGAAAGTAAAGATGGAAGTCAATCTGTTGACGCATTCGCATCAGTAATGAAAAATGAACAAGTTGGTTGATAGTTGCTTTCGGTTAGTTTATCTTGATAAGGATCTGTATCTATATATCCATGTTTTAGGATTTAAATGATTGCTACATGAAAATATGTGAGACACTACTATTTTGTTACATGAAAAAACATATGGTAATTAGACGGATTGTGCGACTGATAATTGATAATATTGTCTCGTAGTGTATAAAGTGGGGTGACGCAATGTACCTCCTTAAACACGTAATAGGGATGTATGCTTGTTGGTCCTCACTAACTTTCCTTTGTCACCATTCATAGAATAGTATTCTTCACAAAAAGTAAAAATGAGATTGTTCTTGAATCAAGTAGTGAAACACATGCATCTGGTTGTTTTTTGTGATCTTTACTGTTACAGCCCTTTTTCCAGACCTTTTTAATGAGCAGAATAACTAGTTTAGTAATGTGATTAGAAACACTTTAGTAGTTTGAAAGACGAGCAATGCAAGTCCACGATGCCTTGTGTGTGTTGATTCAGTAGCCTGCAGATGCTATTGTTATCCCCTAGATGAATTTCTGAGAAATTCTCTGAAGACTAGAAGTATTTGTTCTTTCAACTGCATTTACTGCTATCATCAAATTCAATTAAAAGAGTTACCCTCTACCCGATCCTAGAAAGCTTCAAAGTGCCTTACTTGCCTTCCTCACAACTGGAGCTCTAACCAACCGATCAGTGGTGGAGATATTCTACCTCACTCATCAAATGAAAGTTGTACCATTAATCAGTGAGGTTTCAAATAATATACTATATGCTCATGTCAATGTCAATGTCAATCTTGTACTGTTTATCGAGAAAATTCTCTGCTGTGAATTTTGTTTCTATTCTTTCCAATTATGATGAAACTGGAAATGTGATAAGGAAACAAAAGTAAATAAGGAATATTCTAGATTTGTATATTTCCTATGTTA
>ML418818.1:4300-19800 GCA_005239525.1 Nicotiana knightiana | reverse complement strand
TATACTTATTCAAAACTGTTGTAACAAAAACAGTTAGGGGTAAAAGATCATCATCATTTGTACTTACTCGAAAAACTGTTATCAAATAAAACAGTTACAAATGAAAGATCAAAATCCATGTATTTGTTTAGAAAACTGTTGTCAAATAAAATAGTTACGGATGAAAAAACATTTTCCTCGTACTTATTATAAAACTGTTATCAATAAAAACAGTTGCGGGTAGAAACCCCAATCTTTATAAAAACTGTTACTAGTGAAAAACAGTTCTTCCCTTGTATTAATATCAAAAAACTGTTACCTATGAAAAACAGTTACAAAATACATGGGTATATCAAATCTTTTAAACAAAAATATTTGCAACATGAGTTTTAGACGATAATCAAACACATGTAAAATGTCGTGGAAGTTCAAACAAAAAACTTTTCTTGGTAACATTCTTAAACATGTGTAAAATTCCTATCACTCTATTGCATTATCATGAAGTTGAGACGTCTTCTTCATGTCAATCATAAAGGGCCTCTTCCATAAATTATGCCTACTACAAAAAGGTACACATTTAATATGACAGCGTGCCTATTACGAAAAGGTATGAGTAATCTAAAGCATTCTATATGCAAAACTCAGAGGTAAAACTAAAACCTCGAAAAATGAAGCATGCAAAAGACTTAAAGAGTGAAACAAAAACTCAACAAAAGTCATACTAGCATTAATATATTAAAACGGCTAAGCAAAAACTAAGTATTAACTTATACTTAGCCGTATAGAATTTTTATACATTGAGGTGCCTCTAAGTTGTCATTTGGGGACTTTAAGGAGATCCAAATTTACCCCCGATGGGACTGGGGGTAACCACCAATTGAGACAAAGATAAAAAAAAAGGGGGTGAACCAACTAAACTTCTTCAGGAGGGGGGTTGACTTCACTGGCAGAAGGAGCGGGAGAACCAAGGGATGAAGAGACACGAGCAGCTGGAGTCTCACCATCATGTGAAGAGAGGTTATGAACTTGTTGAGCCTTCTCCATGGCTTCCTTAGTTTTAGCTATTTCAGCACTAAGGTCGAAACCCTCTTGACTCATTTCCGTCAATGTGTCAAGGCGAGAATTCATATATGCCCAGCTCACATCAACAGCAACCACCTCTTCAAGATCTTCATAATCCCTTGCCCATACTTGAAGCTCAGCTCTCAATCCGTCCTTCTCCGATTTAGCAGCTTCATGGGCGGCCCTTAACGGTACAATCGACTCCTGAGGAGTTTGAACTTTATCTAAAGACTTACGAAGGTCCTCTTGAGTACAAGTGAGTGATTTCACGAGCTCGCCTGAGTATTCCTCCTTCTGCCNGAGTGAGTGATTGCACGAGCTCGCCTGAGTATTCCTCCTTCTGCCCCAACAAGTTTTTCAAGTCTCTAATCTCCTCTGAGGCGCGGGACAGCTGCTCAGCAAATGAGGACTCCAGAACACTCTTGTCTTTATCAGTCTGACTGGAAGAAGCCTTCTCTACTGCCAATTCTACCGCCATGAGCCTCATCTTCCGCTTCAAGGTACTCATTTCCTCTTCTAAGGAATCCATGTCAATCCTTAGGCTATCATACTGTGCTTTCCAATTATCAGCATCGGCCTGCAACTATTTTGTCTCCTGGTCCGTATTTGAGATCCTCTTCATAAGCTCCATGNGGGGTGAACCAACTAAACTTCTTCAGGAGGGGGGTTGACTTCACTGGCAGAAGGAGCGGGAGAACCAAGGGATGAAGAGACACGAGCAGCTGGAGTCTCACCATCAGGTGAAGAGAGGTTATGAACTTGTTGAGCCTTCTCCATGGCTTCCTTAGTTTTAGCTATTTCAGCACTAAGGTCGAAACCCTCTTGACTCATTTCCGTCAATGTGTCAAGGCGAGAATTCATATATGCCCAGCTCACATCAACAGCAACCACCTCTTCAAGATCTTCATAATCCCTTGCCCATACTTGAAGCTCAGCTCTCAATCCGTCCTTCTCCGATTTAGCAGCTTCATGGGCGGCCCTTAACGGTACAATCGACTCCTGAGGAGTTTGAACTTTATCTAAAGACTTACGAAGGTCCTCTTGAGTACAAGTGAGTGATTTCACGAGCTCGCCTGAGTATTCCTCCTTCTGCCCCAACAAGTTTTTCAAGTCTCTAATCTCCTCTGAGGCGCGGGACAGCTGCTCAGCAAATGAGGACTCCAGAACACTCTTGTCTTTATCAGTCTGACTGGAAGAAGCCTTCTCTACTGCCAATTCTACCGCCATGAGCCTCATCTTCCGCTTCAAGGTACTCATTTCCTCTTCTAAGGAATCCATGTCAATCCTTAGGCTATCATACTGTGCTTTCCAATTATCAGCATCGGCCTGCAACTATTTTGTCTCCTGGTCCGTATTTGAGATCCTCTTCATAAGCTCCATGCCTATAAGATTAATCTACAAGGAATAAACCAATCAGATATGATAAATTTCATATATGAAAATAAAAGAGGATAACCTGCATCATACCTTCAAAGAAGTATGCACAACTTCATTAGCCCATGTAAGAGCACTGTGGCTGGCTAGCTAGCTTGGCTTTCTCAGCGGGACCTATCAAAGTCTTGAGCCACACTTCGGGCTCACCCGTTTTCTTGAAAAGATTACCCTCAGCCGGAACCTCTATTACCACCTGCCGCATCTCTCTACTGAAAGACCCTACTTCCCTAGCGGAAGGCATGGAAGCAGGCAGAGATGAAACAACAACAGGTACGGAGGGTTGAGGAGCTGGAAAAGCCACGGGCAAAGCAGCGGACATGGAGGGTTGAAGAGTTGAGGAAGCCATGGTAAAAGTAACAGCAGAAGCCGTAATAGCCAAAGGAGCAGATGAGACAGCTTCTCTTAAAGAAGCAGGAAAGACAGCAGACAAAGGAACATCGTCAGGAGCAAGGTCAAAACCTTCATGGAACAGGTAATCTACAGACTTATGAATGGGGGAATGTGAAACATCTTCAAAGGTAGAGGGATCAACCACAGACACAGAAGGCAAGGTCATGGATGTAAATTCATCATCTGAAACCACCCGCCTTCTCCGTGGCCTGTGTACTAAAGAACCCTCTTCTTCTTCTACGGAATGAGACTCACCAATCTTCCTCTTCGAGGAAGACGAACTAACAATAATCTCTTGGGCCAGATCCAAAGACATCTTCAGGATAGATGAAGCGGACACCCCACGAGCAGTGAACCCTATCAAAAGGGAAAAAAGTTAAGTGACAAAGAAAGAAGAGACTCGAGTAAGGAAAGAAACAAGAACAAAAGCTTCACTTACCGTGGGTCTTTACATGCCAACCATACCTTCCAGTGAGGTACTTCCAAGATCTCTCTTCTGAAGGAGCAACGGACAACAATTTTTTACCCAATCACGGATACCGGAGACATTCTCAACAGTATCTATGATTGCTGAAGAAGAAAAAATAGATACGGTGTTAGTAAAACATCTCAAGTCAGAACGAGGAAAAGTAATAGATGTGAGCTAAAGCATAATCACGTGCATGATTCCACTTCTCAGGGAAGGGAATATTTTCTTCACCCACTAAACCAACAGTGGGTACAACAACATACCGTAGGTACCAACCCCTATCCTTATCATCTCCATGGGTTACCATCACTCTTTTTCTCCTAGCAGTCAGAGTAAAAACCCCTTCACGAAAAAAGGTAGGAGAGTAGAGATGAATAATATGGTTTAAAGTAAAAAGAACCGAGGATAAAGAAGCTAAACTCCTAAGACATGCGATAACTCGCCACACAAGCGAACCAACTTGTCCTAAGCAGATATTGAAGAAACAACATAATTCAATTATGACTGGGTCAATGGGAGGTCTAAACCCTAGAGTAAAAGGGTACGTATAAACAAAAGAATATCCCATCTTGTAAGACATTATTCTTTGATTACTATTCGTAATATATACAGAGAAATGTGGCCTCCAAAAACACTCCCTATGAACAAGGGAAATCTGACCCTCAGTTATAAAGGTTGGATACCTTTCGACTCTCTCAAGGGAAGAAGACTGGTCTACAAGAACTTGATTATGTCTAGCAAAGACAAACTCAGCAGGAACAATTTCATCGACTCCAGGTTCACGAAAGTTCGCCTCTACCTCTAGACAAAGACCGAGAAGCCCTAAACCTCGGAGAAACTAGAGACCTAGCGGAAGGAGGGGGAACTATCTGAGAAGAAGAGGATCTTCTCGAAGGAGTGGATCCTAGACTCCTAAGTCTACCACACCTCCGACTCCTAGTTGGAGCAGAAGATGGCGTTAAATTTTCAATATCTATTACTCCCTGAGGTTGATTTGAAGAAGACATGTTTACAAAGGCAAGAAAAAAGTTATTTAAAAGTTAGAGAGTGTTTCGTGGAAGCAAAGAAAAGAAGAAAGGTATTTATACTTGAGGACAATCGTCAAACATGGAAAAAAAAAATAATGATGAAAAGTCATAATTGAAGATGTCACTTCGGGACTGGGACAATTGCAAAAAGCCTCAAAGGTGCTGAGTAAATGCATAACCAATCCGAGAAGGACACGTGGTATGAGCATTAAATGAAAGTGACGAACGACGCCTATGGTTCAAAGAAGGATACAATGTTTCGACGTAAAGCAGCGACAAAATATTCCCTCCATAATGAGTATCCACTTACCATTTATTAATCGATAAATATATAGTAAGTGGGGGGACTATCTGTATTGGTAAAAAAAGAGTTTCACACGTAAGCCTGCTCTTGACAACTTTGCCAGTTATGTGGACACAGGAGAATGCGACAGCTGGATGTGATTCTTTGAAGAGGTACAGTACAAAGAGGCACGATTCAATAAACTCTCGAGCTCATCAACCACGGAAAACTCAACCTGATCAAGACAGGGAAGAGACACGGTCAAAATGAATCTGGACAAAGCTACGGCCAGATTCAAGAACCCACAATTGATTACTCGTACGTTATGTAACCGTACCCCAATTACCGTTATCCTTTGTAACGCTCCATTAATGTCATAATTAGTCATTAATGGGCAATCATAGCAAGAGTTGTGCGTTATATCAAGGAATATCCTATATAAGGGAGGGGAACACAGCTTGTAAAGGCATCTGATTCTCAAATACAATCTACTTTATTTTTCTATATTTCTGCAATATTGTCTACTATTCATTTTTTTCTATTTACTTGATTATCAGTAACCCGTTTTCATCCTAGAAATAGCTTTAGTCAAAGGATCTAATTCTTTGGTGAAACAGTCGCAGAAGCAGTGATGGGTGAGAGGCTGTGGTTGCGCAGGTGCGAGGGAATTTCCGCACTTTCGAGCTCGTAGGTGCAGGATGTTACTCGCAATAGCAGGAAGGGGCCTTGGGCTGAAGGAGCACATAAGCATACGAATGCCGCAGAAGCGGACTCTTTTACACAAAAGCGAAGTACTAGGAGTCAGGGGATTTTTTGAAGATGCGATGTTTGGACCGCACCTGCGGAACCGCAGATACGGTCAAGTGGCCGCAGGTGTGATGATCGTTGGGCAGAGGGCCTTGTTAAGTACGTGTGTTTGGTTCATTTTCATTTTATTTCTTCCATGGGAGTCGGTCTTGCATCGATTCTGGAGCATCATTTTCATCGTCAATCATGAGGTAAGTAATTTCTACAAGTTGTGAGCTAAATATACGAATTTGGGCTTGGACATACATGAAAAATTATGGATAATGTGGGATTTTAAGAGAAAAACTTAGAAATTGGTATTTTTAGATTTTTACCACAAAATTAAACATGGAATTAGGAATAAATTATAATTGAGTTCGTGTTGCTATGGGTAAAGTTTATCTTCAAAAAAAGTTTCGGAATCTGGGCACGTGGGGTCGAGGGTTGACTTTATTGACTTTTCGAGAGGAGTTGGGAAGTGTTATGAATTAATTAATTATGATATTGTTGTATATTTTTATTGGCTTCCGTGATTGTTTGACTAGTTCCAGAACGTTTGTCTAGGAGTTGAGTGTTAGAGTGGCGTTGGAGCCGGTTATGAGACTTCGGAGCGAGGTAATTCTTCTATTTAATTTTGTGAGGGGGAAATTACCCCCTTGGTGATGTAATTGTTATGTGCTATTAGTTGTGGGTGCTACGCACACACGAGTGATGAGAGTCTGTACGTACCTAAAACATGTTTATGTCCGGGTAGACTTAGGACTTTACCATGTAATATTTAGAATATTTGATTTCATTCTGTTGGCTTAATTAGTTGAGATTATAATTGAACTTGATTTAGAAATATATACATATATATTTGGACGATCCTTATTACCTTGAGTTGTTGGCAAGTTATTTGAGAAATGGTAAAAGGTTATACTCACCTTGTGTTCATATACTATATTGTAAGCTCATGTCTCATAATTCGATAATTCTTTTCCTTTCTTATGGAGTGGGCCGAACGCCTCGGCAAGATTATGTACCACACTATCATGGGAGCGGGTTGTTCACCTTGGTAGTATAATAGATGCATCTATGATTCGTGCCGCTCGGCCCTTAGTAGTGTACATGTTATGATGGGATCGGGCTGATCGCCTCAGTAGTACCATATTATTTTTGAGATCTAGTCGTACGACCTCAACATAATCGTGCATTATATTGCTAGTAGTCCGAATATTCGCGAAATTTTCCTTCCACTGATATTTTGCATTTTATTTGGGAATTGTTACATGTCTGTTATTAGCACTTGATATTGCGAGCTGTTGAGATAGAATACGAGATTGAGAAATTGATATCGTTATAAGAAATTTTGGAAGTTTGTGTTAGTTAAAGATTTACCTCACTACTATTTTTTGTAATCTTATTTGTTTATGATTTACCATATTGATTTATTGGACCACTAATAAGTGTCGATGTCGACCCTTCGTCACTACTTCTCCGGAGTTATGCTATATACTTACTGGATGCGCATTGATTTACGTACTCATGCTGCACTTCTGCACTAAATGTGAAGGATCTGGCAGATTCATTCTATGATCATCTTGGCGCGCAGACGTAACTGTTGAGGAGACTTCATGTGAGCTGCATTTCAGGCTACGCATCCCAGTCCACATAGTCTCCATCGTAGTATTTATTTAATCATGTCTTATTCACATTCTAGACGGATGTTGTATTATTATTATTATCCTTAGTAAATTCTCACGCACTTGTGACACCGGATTTTGGGGGTACCTACTGGATGTTCATTATTGTAGTTCGCGTAATTATTATCATTTCACCTTGTAATTTTATACCTTATATGGAAATTGAAAAATAAAATCACGAATTTTCTACGAGTACTAGATTTTACACTACTTATTCAATGGGTTTCATTATTTCGAAAATAATAAAATGAGTAACTTAGTTGATTAATCATAGTTGGCTTTCCTGACAACCTCGTTAGGCGTCATCACGACCTATAGGAGATTTTGGATCGTGACAACATAACTATCTGAATCAAAATAAACATCTAAGGAAATGTAGAAGGGGAATTTAGGGCTGCGAATGGTGTGCAATTGTATCTTAAGTCTCCGTCAAGCACTGGATCCGAGAAATCTAATGACCGCCGCTAGGACCGACTAAATCTGCACAAGAAATGCAGAGGTAGTATGAGTACAACTGACCCCATGCGCTCTGTAAGTGTTGAGCCTAGCATCGATGAATTAGTGACGAGGCTAAAGCGGGTCACTTAAAATAATCCGTACGCAATATAATAATAATAGGAAAGGATAAAAAGAAACAATAAGGTAGTTAAATTATGAAAAATAACTCAATTCATGTAATCAGAGAATCCGAAATAACCGACCTCATAATTTCATATAACAACACTGGAAATCAACACTATAACAACAATGAATACAATACACACAATCGGTTGCGGTGCGCAACCCGATACCACTGTACACACACAATCCTTCCTTATTTCACCATATCAATATTAAGAATCACATATAAAATCCGTTGCGGCGCGCAGCCCGATCCTGCCATATCATCATAATCAATATATAATCCTCTCTTATTTCACCATGTCACAGTTTATTAATATCAAGTATACATACCCAACAGTCGTGGTGCACAACCCGATCCCACCATATCAATATCAAAATTGTCCCTTTATTCCACCATATCACAACCGTTGCGGCATGCAACCCGATCCATAAATAAATTCAATAAATGTAATTAATCCAACAGTACAATTCACAAGAATCTCTACGATTAAAGGTTATAAAAGCAAAGCAATAAAGGAAACATGTACAAATCCATCGAATGCTACAAATAATAATAATACAATAGCAACAAGACAAGACAAGTACGTGACAAGTAAGGAGTACAAGTAAGCAATTAAAGCAAGTAGCAATTAATCACGGAGTCATGGAAGGGACGAACATTTTAAAACAAGAATAATTAATGACAAGTATCAAATTACGGCGTATTTATCAATTAAAGCATGTGACAGTTAAACATGGAATAAGATAATTCATGAAATACGAGAAAAGCAAGGTATAATTATTTTGACAGCGTATATGCACTCGTCACCTCACATATACGTTGTTGCACACGTAATTCACATAACATATAGTCCAAAGTTTCCTAATTCCCTCAAATCAGGATTAGACCTAATACTTACCTGCTCCGCAATCAAATCAAAGCTCAACCGGGGCCTTTCCTCTAAAATTTGCCTCCAAACCAATCGAATCTAATAAAAATCGACTTAATATCATCAAACAATGTTAGAGAGTCATTTACAATAGATAAAGCAAAGATCTTTACACTTTTTCCAAAAAGTTAACAAAAGTCGACCTCGCTTGGTCAAAACCCGAGATTCGGATCAAAACCCAGTTACCCATTCACCCTTGAGCCCGATTATGTGATTAGTTTCGAAATCAGACCTCAATTTGAGGTCTAAATCTTAATTTTACAAAAAAATCCCAATTCTACCCAATCCCTAATTTTCTACCATGAAAGAGCATAGATTAAGGTTAGAAATCAATGAGTGTTGATGGAAATGGAAGAAAACAAGTTAAAATATACTAACCTACGAAGTGGGGATGAAATTTCTCTTCAAAATCGCCTCTAGGCCGAGCTCTAATGTGAAGATGGTGAAAAATAAAGTAAATCACGTCTTTGGAACATTTAAGTCACTGGGCGTCAGGCCTTCTTCGCGTTCGCGAAGGGACTAACGCAATCGCGAAGTTCATCGCCCAAAGTGGCCTTCGCGTTCGTGAGATATCCTATGCGTTCGAGATGGCTCTGCCCCCTAGCCTTCGTATTCGCGACTTGATCGCGTTTGCGTAGAACACACATCAAACCCCCCTTCGAGGCCCATACCCATTGTGTTCGCGTAACTTTGGTCGCATTTGTGAAGGTTGATCCCATAATTACTTCGCGTCGTGACCTCAACCTCGCGTTCGCATAGAGGAAATCTTACCCCAGCCCAGGTTAATCTTTGCGATAACAACCTCGCGTTCGCATAGAGGAAATCTTACCCCAGCCAGGTTAATCTTTGCGATCACGAAGAAAGGTGTACCAGATATCAAAAAACTCAGAACCAGCAATTGCCTAAGTCCAAAAAACACTTTGTATCCTATACGAAACTCACCCGAGCCCCTCGGACTCCAAACAAAAAATACACACAAGTGTAATAATATCATACGAACTTGCTCGGGCTAACAAAATACCAAAATAACACCTAGAATTACGAATCAGACATCAAAATATATGAAATTTTCAAAGAAACTTAAGAATTTTCAAATTTACAACCGAACGTCCGAATCACATCAAATCAACTCCGTTTTGCACCAAAATTTGCATACAAGTCATGAATAGTGAAATGAACCTATACCAAGTTTCGGAACCAAAATTTGAACCCTGTAGTAATAAAATTAACCTACGGTCAAACTTAGGAATTCTTTAAACCTTTAAATTGCTAGTTTTCAACAAATCACGTTATTCAAGTTAGGGACTTCTGAATTTTATGGAACACATTAAGAATGTATTGCATAGAGTTATATAATATAAATATATATATATATATATATATATATATATATATATATATATATATATATCAATATTTATCAATTTCATTAGTTTAAATTTTATTTATAATTCGAATATAATTTTAATATACTATTTATATAAAAAATTTATCTATTTAGTACGGGATACACGAAAAAAGCACGTAACCTAAAGCTAGTTATTATAAAAAAGGGAAACCCTAAATTAGAAAGTTGATTTACATATAGACCCTTCTAATTATTTAAATTATTATATTAAGTATTATTCAATTATAATATTAAATAAAGTAATAAGAAAACCAATGAGTTGGTGCCTTTTCAAAAACGTTGCGTCTGTTTCTTAATAAAAGTCATTCTTTTAATCGTTGTTGTTGCTTTCTCTCTCTACATGCTTTCGGCGTAACTTAGCGTGATTGCTATCTTGCGCATTCAGCCATGGGAGGAAGAGGAAGACCTAGGAAAAACAGTATGAAGGTTCCACTAGCGGAATTCATCACATCGGCGAGTCGAAAAGGAGAGACAGAGAAACAAATGCCACCACAAGGAGCCCTAATTCGAGAGAAGGAAATGAACACCCCGAAATCAAGTGGCGAACTGATAGTAAGTGCTACAAATGCAAATCGATGCTCAGAATGTGGAAGAAAATACAAGCAGGTAGACGGAAAACAGATTGAAGGACAAGGATCAAAAGGTAAAGGGAGCACAATGGATGCAGGGGTAATTGCTAGCCCTAGCAATAACATGAATCAATTAACGGAAATTGGGGGAAATGCTAGCAACAAATCACAAAAGGAAGGATTAAGTGTTCCAGTTCAAACGAGCACAAATCCTAAAGGAAGTATGCATGTTTTGGAGATAGGTCAAGCAGGAAACAAAGGAATTGAACGTGCTGGGTGTAAGGAAGTTAAGGCAGCTGATGCAAAAACCACTACTATCCAAATCCTGGGAAAACCTAGTAGCGGGGAATACGTACGCGGATAGGGGAATGGGACTCACCTATGTACCTCCAATGATACAAAACGGGGAGAAAATAATTGAATTACAACAAGCTGAAGTTGAGAAGGAAACAGAGAAGTGGAGGAAGGCAGTAATCATGTATGTAGTCAGAGATGCACCTAGCATTGGAGCTGTGGAAAGGTTTATTGCATTCCAATGGAACTTTGTCACAAAACCAAAAGTATACTACCATAATGAAGGTTTCTTTGTTGTTAAATTCAGTAGTATAGAAGAAAGGAATGAAGTATTATACGCAGGGCCAAGTACGATCAATAGTAGACCAGTGATTACTAAGGCATGGGCTCCTAACTTTGATTTTGAGGAAGAAGTGTTGGAGACTCTACCCTTATGGATAAAACTACCAAACTTTCCATTGAACTGCTGGGGAGCTGATTCCTTGAGTCGAATTGGAAACGGATTAGGAACACCAATCTATGCCGATGAATGTACCACCAAAATGGAGAGGATATCATATGCTAGAATTCTTGTAGAGATGGATATTACAAGACCTTTGCCTACGAAGATAACAGTGAAAGATCCTAATGGAAGAAAATTTGAGCAAGCTATTACTTATGATTGGAAGCCTGTGTATTGTATCACATGTTTGCAGCTGGGACATAGCTGCCAGAACAAGACATCAATGCAGCAACAAGAAACTAAGCAATCAAAACAAAGACAGGAGTGGAAACCTAAAGAACAGAACAAACCAATCACTAGAAATGAAGGATCTCAAGATACTGTGGCAAGTAAGAGACCAGAAGCTAACAAGATAATAACAGAAGGAACCCAAACTCAAAAACAATCACAGGATATAGAGGAGAGGTGGCAAGAGGTAAGGGGCAAATCTGTTTCAAAGCAGAGTCATGTTGCTACTACTGAAGAGAGACTGGTTATAGGAAATGGCTTTACTGCTCTTACTAGAACAAGTGCTCAGCAGTTAAACATTGATACTAGGAGGATGGAAGGATGGTAGAGTAGTCGTGGAATGATGGAGGAGATTGTTTTACCAGACCAAATATGTTATGAAGTTGGTCACATGAAATGTTAGAGGCTTGAATAAAGTCTATAAGCAAAGGAGATGCAGAGGTTCATCAGGGAGAATAAGATCAATATTATTGCTATAGTAGAACATAGAGTGCAAGAGAAGTACTCAAGCAAAATTATTAAAAAAATAGCTCCTAAATGAAAATGGTGCACAAACTATGAGTCTGGAGGAAGAGGTAGGATATGGATTGTATGGGATATAAATAAAATTACATATACTATAATAAGCTTCAAGCCTCAGTACATTCATGGGGATGCAATATTATTGGCTAGGAGGCAGGAATTCACCTTCACAGCTGTTATGGGCTTCACACAGTGGATGCAAGGAAGAGCTTATGGGTTGATTTTCTAAGCTGGAGTCACTCTCAACAGAGGCCTTGGCTATGTATGGGAGATTTTAATACAATATTATCGGTTGATGATAGGAGTAATGGGAATCCAGTACATGAATGGGAAGTTAGAGATTTGAAAGAGTTTCTGGTGAATGCAGGGATGACTGAAATGAGAACAGTAGGAAGGAGCTTTACATGGACAAATTCTCATGTATTTAGCAGAATTGATAGGGCAGTAGTCAATTTTGAATGGATAACTAATATGCCGCACTTGGATGCTATGATTATGGATCCCTATTTCTCAGATCACTCCCCTCTATGTGTCAAATTTGGAGATGAGCAGCAGAACTCTAGACCTTTCAGGTTCTTTAATCACCTGGTGATCATAAAGAGTTCTTGCAAATAGTTGCAAATGTCTGGACAAGAAAGGAAATAGCACAAATGCTAGGAATATGGAGGAAATTGAAAGAAGTAAAGGGAGAATTAAAGAAGCTGAATACAACTGAGTTTGCAGCAGTTGATACAAAGGTGAAACATGCCAGGCAGCAATTAAAGGAGATACAAGAGAAAATAAGAGCTAACTATTTGCAAACAGATCTATTTGAAGAGGAAAAGGAAAAGAAGAAACAATTGGAAAAATGGGTTAATATTGAAGAAAGTATCTTTAAACAAAAATCCAGAAATCAATGGTTGAAATTGGGAGACTCAAACTCTGCTTTCTTCTTTATTAGTATGAAGAGTAGAGTTAGTCAAAACAAAATTAGGAGCTTGATGAATGCTACAGGAGAAATAGTACAAACTATGGATGCAATTGAAAAGGAAATTATAGGTTTCTACAAAGGACTACTTGGATCATCAGCAACAACCATACCAGCCATTCATCCGAGAGTTATGAAAGAAGGGAAGATGCTAAATAGAGAGCAATAGTTGAAACTCATTGAAACTGTCATAGAAGAGGAAGTGTATAATGCTTTGAAGAGCATTGATGACTTAAAAGCACCAGGATGTGATGGTTTCAACTCCCTGTTCTTCAAAAAACATGGGATATCACTGGTCAGGAGATCACAAAGGCAGTCTTGAAATTCTCTACTACATGGGAAATGTATCGACCTATCAATGTAACTACAGTCACTTTGATACCTAAGGTGCACCACCTCTCAACCATCAGAGAATTCAGACCTATATCTTGCTATACAGTACTTTACAAAATTATCTCTAAGATCTGACTAATAGGTTGCAAGAGGTAATGGACCATTTAATTGATAATAGCCAGTCAGGATTTGTGCCAGGAAGAGTAATTGCTGAATTATGAGTTAGTAAAGAGATATGGAAGGAAAGGTATCTCACCCAGATGCATGATGAAGATAGATTTGCAGAAAGTGTATGACTCCATTGAATGGGTGTTCCTTGAACAAGTATTAACAAGTCTGAATATACCTGTGAAGTTTTTTCAATGGGTGATGATGTGTGTGAGTACTGTGTCCTATTCAATCCTTATAAATGGGAAGCCTACTGAGCCATTTCAAGCTAGGAAAGGGCCAAGACAAGGTGACCCATTGTCACCTTATTTGTTTGTGCTTGGTATGGAGTACCTCACTAGGAATCTGAAGTAGTTGAGGAATGATCCTAACTTCAACTTCCATCCCAGATGTGACAAACTGAACATCATTCAACTTGGCTTTGCAGATGATTTGTTACTATTCTGTATGGGAGATACTGTGTCAGTGCAAATGGTGTATGAATGTTTCAAAGAATTCTCTAGAGCATCTGGACTTAAAGAAAATATTGTTAAGAGTTCCATATACTTTGGAGGTGTTCCACATGAAGTTCAACTGGAGATCCTACAAGCTGTGGGCTTTTCTAAAGGGGAGTTACCTTTCAAGTACCTGGGTATACCACTTAGCACCAAGAGGATATCAATGACTCAATGCCAACCATTGGTGGATAAAATTCTTGGTCGAATAACCTCCTGGACATCAAGATATCTATTATATGCTGGAAGAACGCAACTAATCAAAACTGTACTATTTTCCATTCAAATATATTGGTCTCAGATTTTTGTGTTGCCTAAGAAATTGATAAAGAAGATAGAAGCTTTGTGCAGAACCTTTCTATGGACAGGGGGAGTGAAAGCATCAAGAAAGGCTCTTCTATCATGGGAAAGAGTGTATATGCCAAAAACTGCTGGAGGTTGTAATGTGCTGGAAATAGCAACATGGAATAAGGCTGCAATCTGCAAATTATTATGGAATCTCTGCAAGAAGAAAGACAAGCTTTGGGTGCAATGGATACATATGTACTATGGGAAGAGGAAAACAGTATGGGAAACTAATCCTAAGAATGCATCTTGGATAGTCCAACATATTATCAAGGCTAAGAAGTACTTTGAAGAAGTGGGATTCACTATGATGAAGTGACTGGATGGAAGACCCTATCTGTTAAAAAATTATACAATACTATAAGATGAGAATTCCAGAAAGTGACTTGGAGAATACTAACTTGCAATAATGTAGGAGCTCCAAAATGGATATCGGTGTTAAACTTGGCTATACCGAGAAGGCTGCTCACAAGAGACAGATTGAAAAACTGGGGGATAACTGATGTTCTGAGCTGTCCTATGTGCAATGATCAAAATGAGACAATGGATCATTTGTTCTTTAGCTGTGTGGTATCTAAAGAGATCTGGGAGAAGGTTCTGAAGTGGCAAGGCATTTTGAGAACTGCATTAGACTGGCAAAGAGAAATTGAATGGGCAGAAGGAAATGCAAAGCGCAGAAATGCAGATGCGCAATTGTATAGAGTGACGCTGGCTTGTGCGGTATATCATATATGGAGGGAAAGGAACATGCGAGTCTTTCAAGGACAACAACAACTAAATGAAGTGCTAGTTAGACATATTATTCAAGAGGTGACAAGTAAAGAGTTGATGAAGAATAGATTAGTAAAGAAGCTTGAAACATTAAATTTTATCCATAGAAGTATAGAAGATAAGTAGCTAGAGATGCTATGAGCCTAGGGTATGTCTAGGCTCATTTGCTTTTGTTTGTACATATTGACACTGGTAAATAAAATTTTTTACTTACCAAAAAAAAAAAAAAA
>MDKJ01183773.1:0-36493 GCA_005239525.1 Nicotiana knightiana | reverse complement strand
TATATATATATATATATATATATATATATATATATATATATATATATATACTCTGGATCTCAACAGCTATCCTTCTCACATAACATCACAACTACGCGGGACCTCAATACATAAGAAATTATCAATCCTTTTCACAACTCACACAGCAAAATAATAATATTACCTGAATTTGACGAAGACGAGATGAAACCTGATGTCCCAACACCCTTCCTTGAGGAGCGCTATACTGAAATGAACATATTTGCCTCACATAAAGCACATAATCATATTTAAATCCATCCACAAACATCGAGTCTACCTTGCTCGCAACAAACTAGGCTAATAGCCTTACCTAGGTCCATATTAACCCACTTGCTCTCATAATACGCAAGAACAACCATCATAGCCGGGAAGATATCCCACAATCCTCAACTAACTGGGCCGAACGCCTTCCTGGAAAAATTCTCAAACCAGCAATATTGCATTTCCTTATACTTGGTCTAAATATTCAATCAATCAGGTGACTACATATCACACTTATACCACCTTCTCGTGGTCATGCTCCCACGGCCCTCCACGAGGTAACAAGTATGCCCATCCATAACACCGACCACCCTAAGGCCGCAAAACACATCAAGAACGCATGACCAAGGTACAAAGGCTCTCTCACCGAATATCGATCTCAGGTGACACTGAAGATAACACCAGCTTACTGTGAACTTTCAAATCACTTTTTTCCTACTCATCCTAGCTCATTACATCCTTGTCAACATAGAACCGCAACCTCGATCCTTACTTCCAGTTACATACTGCTTACTGCACCTAACATGCCAATATGAGATAACGCAAGATTTCCATCATAACTTCTGAACCACTAATAGGGTGAACACTTCATCATATAGAAACCTTTTACTTACCTCAATTCAAGAGAATAGTAACAACACTCAAGTGAATTCTCCCAATCACCCAACATGTGAATCTTTAAGTAGTGGTCTTAACCACCATAACCCTCCCGGGATCTACCTACACCTGACAGGCCATTACACTCGAATTCTCCCAAATGAAATCCATTACGACAATTGACGAGCCCCACACACATCTGCACAGACCACATGCATGATTTAATTACACTGATGAAATTGATCACTACCGTACATATACCACTTCTAACACCTTCCTTATTCCCAGAAATTATACTGCGAAAGCTCGTCTATGTATTAAGAAAAATTCTGAATCTTCCAAAGCCTAACGATATTATGTGTACCTTTCGATGCTTTCCTTCAATAATGTAAATTGAATTACGCCTTACTTGATTCCCGTTTAAGAGGGGATACGTAGGCATCCCTATGGGTTCGGTCATAATTCAATAAAAATCTCATCCCCCCCCCCCCCCCCTAATTAGAAATAGGGGTAGAATTTTGAGAAGGACCCTCCAAATTCTGAAGCAATTTCAGCCAATCGCAGCATGTACAACGATAAGAATCATCAACCATCTAAATGGGGCAGAATTTTGAGGAGGACCCTCAAAATTACATAGCATGAGTGGTTGCAATGTCTTGAACCATGTCACGGTCGTCAGTTCATCTAAATTTCTCAAAATATATTTTTACTATGTCTTTATAAAATCATGCACGTTTTCAAAATATAGCTCTATTTAGAAAACGCTACCCCGATGACATAAATAGGATCATCATACCAAGAAGAACGAAGCAAGCAAAGCCAGCGGGGATACGAACCAACCTTCCCCATCTACAGAACTCGTGATTTTTCTTTGGATGCAAGAATAAAGAATAAACAAATTTCGAAGTCACAAACTTCAACACAATCGCAAATGAAATGTTTACTATTAGCACAAAAGAACGAACATGCTCCATAGTCACAATTCTTACACAATCACAATACCACAACCTATTACCAGCTAAGAAATCCTACTAGCATTCGCTATTTGTTCCTTTTCATAGGGCCAAGCCCTGCCTTCATCTTGCACGGGACTAAGCTCCGTCCCACATTTTGCATGAGGTTAAGCTCTACCTCCATTTGCATAAGGCTAATCTTCTGCCTTCCATTTTCATAAGGCTAATCCCTTGCCTTCCCTTGCATAAGGCTAATCTCTGCCTTCATTTGCATAAGGCTAATCTTCTGCCTTCCATTTTCATAAGGCTAATCCCTTGCCTTCCCTTGCATAAGGCTAATCTCTGCCTTCCATTTTTCATAAGGCTAACCACTACCTTCCTATCTACATGAGGCCAAGCTCCTCCTCCAATTTACTCTTTCACTGAGACTAAGCGTTGTCTCTCAAACATTATCTACTTCGCTTCTCTTTCGAGATAAACTCTGCCCTTCAATTCGCAAGACTAAGCTATGTCTTGTCAGCATTATATTATCGCATATCAAGGGCTGAAATATCGCCAACCTGTCCAAAGGCGTCATAGTCTAACGGCATCATCCTCATATCCGGAAGACACCATGTCATGGCCTAATGATATCTCTTAATTTTCGTATCATTATTCAAAGGCATCATAGTTTGGAGGCACCATCTGCATGGCCCGAGAACATCATTTCATGGCCTAGGAATCTCTCATCAAGCCCTTCATGGCCCAGGACATCATGGTCTAAGGACGTCATCCCTAACCGTCCAAATACAACTTTCATAGCCGAACGAGAACCTGCATCATGTTTATATTTATCCATAGTATACGCTTGTATTGATTTTATTTGCAGGGAACCCGGCAAGAAACGACTATCCCAGCAGGAGCAATCCCGCTCCAGTTCTCCCAACCGTATCAAACCTGATATCCCGCAAGCCGTTCATTCGCTCATCCCTAGATGTTGTGTCCACTCTTGTGATAACTTCGTCGGTATACTTTGCCGGTGAATCCAGAACTACATACGGCCTGATTCTTGTAAAACCAGGGATATGTAGGCAGCTCAGAAGCCGGAGCGTGGCCTAAACCTCTCTAATCGTTTTGCTCGATCAAAAGTGGCCATCTATCTTTACCCGACAACTTTTTCATCCTTTTCGGGTAAAGAGGGGTAGTTGTTGATACCTAATTTTTCCCAAAATATTTTTAAAATTGCATATGTACCTTCAAAATCATGTATTAACAACGATTGGTATTTTTCCATATTTTTCCTATATTTTGTCTAATTTATCTAGTATTTTATTTCCAATAAATAATTACAAAATCGCGTCACAAAGGATTTCAAAGGAATTTCTTGATTTAATTCATTGTTTATGGCCCTAATAATATCAAATTATTTCATAATTAGCCAAATTGACATCTTTTGGTTATAATTGCAATGACTTTGCAATTATAACCTAAGCATGTAATTTTATACTATTTTTTACCAGAAATTAGCCTTCTATATTTTTAAATATCAAATAATCATTTTTAAGTTATTTCCATACATATGATTCATTTTTATAATTAGTAATTACTTTATAAAACTATTTTAATTAAACTATTTGGGTATTTAACAAATAGCCCATGCCTATTTCAATTATAGCCTAAATTGATTAATCACTCCCTATTAGACTAGACCCAAACCTGATTAAATCAAGCCCAACGTAACGACCCGATCGGTCGTTGAGCATTTTCACTTTGCTCGCCAGTTCTCGGGCGTGACTAGTCTCGTATGATGTATTATGACTTGTGTAAATCGTCATTTTTGGTTTTCAGGATAATCGGAATAGATTTGGAAGATCAATTCTCATCTTGAAGCTTTAAATTTGAAAGGTTTGACCAAGTTTTGACTTTTTATTATTCGATCTCGGATTTGGATTTTTATGATTTGGTTAGATCCGTCAAGTGATTTTGGACTTGGGAGAGTGTCTGAAATGTGATTTGGAGGTCCGTGGTAGAATTAGGCTTGAATTGGCAAAATTGAAAATTTGGTGTTTCTCGGTCGGCAGTGGAAATTTTAATATCGGGGTCGGAATAGAATTTCGGAAGTTGGAATAGGTTCGTTGTGTCATTTTTGACTTGTGTGAAAAACATGAGGTCAATCGGGCTTGAATTGATAGGTTTTCGTATCGAATATAGAAGTTGGAAGTTCTTAGTTTCATTAAGCTAGAATTGGGGTGTGATTCACGGTTTTAGCATTGTTTGATGTAATTTGAGGCATCGACTAAGTTTGTGTCATATCATGGGACTTGTTAGTATACTTGGTTCGGCTCCCATGAGGCTCGGATAAGTTTTGGAAGAGTTTTTGGGAAGATTTTTGTCATTTTGAGCATAAGCATGTAATGATCCAAAGGTCCATTTTTAGTTATAGATCTCGAAATTTGATTTCGAGACTTCCGAGATTTTGATAATGAATTATAGGAGTGATCTGGAAAACTTGGTCTAATTTCATCAAGTCGCGATCGGGTTTTTGACGCGAAACATGAGTTAATTGTTTAACGAGTGAAATGGGTATCGCACTGAGCAAATGATCTCCGATTTGAGTGTCGATTGAAGTTCTATGTTTGTATTATTATTTGTGACTCGTACGAACAAGAAACATTGAATTCCGAGTTCGTATGGTGGAGTTAGAGCCTTTTTATTGAAAATAAATATTGCTGGTGCAACAGGATATGGTGCGCACCTTTAGCGACCAGATTTCACACTTATAGTGACTGGAATTAGCTTTTATCGACGAGAATTGGGTTTTTTAATGCTGTTCTATTTTTTTAGTTCATTTTAACGTTTTTTGATGAAAGACCAGGGCTTGGGGCGATTTTTCGAGCAAGAAATCATGGGAAATCTTGAGGTAGGTCACTTGTGATTATTTCTAATCCATAATATTGAATTATCATAGAATAATCCGACTAGATTTCATGTTTTTGAGGTGTAAATTGGGGATTTGGAGGTCCGTGGTAGAATTAGGCTTGAATTGGCAAAATTGAAAATTTGGTGTTTCTCGGTCGGCAGTGGAAATTTTAATATCGGGGTCGGAATAGAATTCCGGAAGTTGGAATAGGTTCGTTGTGTCATTTTTGACTTGTGTGAAAAACATGAGGTCAATCGGGCTTGAATTGATAGGTTTTCGTATCGAATATAGAAGTTGGAAGTTCTTAGTTTCATTAAGCTAGAATTGGGGTGTGATTCACGGTTTTAGCATTGTTTGATGTAATTTGAGGCATCGACTAAGTTTGTGTCATATCATGGGACTTTTTAGTATACTTGGTTGGGGTCCCATGAGGCTCGGATAAGTTTTGGAAGAGTTTTTGGGAAGATTTTTGTCATTTTGAGCATAAGCATGTAATGATCCAAAGGTCCATTTTAAGTTATAGATCTCGAAATTTGATTTCGAGACTTCCGAGATTTTGATAATGAATTATAGGAGTGATCTGGAAAATTTTGTCTAATTTCATCAAGTCGCGATCGGGTTTTTGACGCGAAACATGAGTTAATTGTTTAACGAGTGAAATGGGTATCGCACTGAGCAAATGAGCTCCGAATTGAGTTTCGATTGAAGGTCTATGTTTGTATTGTTTTTTGTGACTCGTACGAACAAGAAACATTGAATTCCGAGTTCGTATGGTGGAGTTAGAGCCTTTTAATTGAAAATAAATATTGCTGGTGCAACAGGATCTGGTGCGCACCTTTAGCGACCAGATTTCACACTTATCGTGACGGGAATTAGCTTTTATCGACGAGAATTAGGTTTTTTAATGCTGTTCTATTTTTTTAGTTCATTTTAACGTTTTTTGATGAAAGACCAGGGCTTGGGGCGATTTTTCGAGCAAGAAATCATGGGAAATCTTGAGGTAGGTCACTTGTGATTATTTCTAATCCATAATATTGAATTATCATAGAATAATCCGACTAGATTTCATGTTTTTGAGGTGTAAATTGGGGATTTGGAGGTCCGTGGTAGAATTAGGCTTGAATTGGCAAAATTGAAAATTTGGTGTTTCTCGGTCGGCAGTGGAAATTTTAATATCGGGGTCGGAATAGAATTCCGGAAGTTGGAATAGGTTCGTTGTGTCATTTTTGACTTGTGTGAAAAACATGAGGTCAATCGGGCTTGAATTGATAGGTTTTCGTATCGAATATAGAAGTTGGAAGTTCTTAGTTTCATTAAGCTAGAATTGGGGTGTGATTCACGGTTTTAGCATTGTTTGATGTAATTGGAGGCATCGACCAAGTTTGTGTCATATCATGGGACTTTTTAGTATACTTGGTTGGGGTCCCATGATGCTCGGATAAGTTTTGGAAGAGTTTTTGGGAAGATTTTTGTCATTTTGAGCATAAGCATGTAATGATCCAAAGGTCCATTTTTAGTTATAGATCTCGAAATTTGATTTCGAGACTTCCGAGATTTTGATAATGAATTATAGGAGTGATCTGGAAAACTTGGTCTAATTTCATCAAGTCGCGATCGGGTTTTTGACGCGAAACATGAGTTAATTGTTTAACGAGTGAAATGGGTATTGCACTGAGCAAATGATCTCCGAATTGAGTGTCGATTGAAGGTCTATGTTTGTATTATTATTTGTGACTCGTACGAACAACAAACATTGAATTCCGAGTTCGTATGGTGGAGTTAGAGCCTTTTTATTGAAAATAAATATTGCTGGTGCAACAGGATATGGTGCGCACCTTTAGCGACCAGATTTCACACTTATAGTGACTGGAATTAGCTTTTATCGACGAGAATTGGGTTTTTTAATGCTGTTCTATTTTTTTAGTTCATTTTAACGTTTTTTGATGAAAGACCAGGGCTTGGGGCGATTTTTCGAGCAAGAAATCATGGGAAATCTTGAGGTAGGTCACTTGTGATTATTTCTAATCCATAATATTGAATTATCATAGAATAATCCGACTAGATTTCATGTTTTTGAGGTGTAAATTGGGGATTTGGAGGTCCGTGGTAGAATTAGGCTTGAATTGGCAAAATTGAAAATTTGGTGTTTCTCGGTCGGCAGTGGAAATTTTAATATCGGGGTCGGAATAGAATTCCAGAAGTTGGAATAGGTTTGTTGTGTGATTTTTGACTTTTGTGAAAAACATGAGGTCAATCGGGCTTGAATTGATAGGTTTTCGTATCGAATATAGAAGTTGGAAGTTCTTAGTTTCATTAAGCTAGAATTGGGGTGTGATTCACGGTTTTAGCATTGTTTGATGTAATTTGAGGCATCGACTAAGTTTGTGTCATATCATGGGACTTGTTAGTATACTTGGTTGGGCTCCCATGAGGCTCGGATAAGTTTTGGAAGAGTTTTTGGGAAGATTTTTGTCATTTTGAGCATAAGCATGTAATGATCCAAAGGTCCATTTTTAGTTATAGATCTCGAAATTTGATTTCGAGACTTCCGAGATTTTGATAATGAATTATAGGAATGATCTGGAAAATTTGGTCTAATTTCATCAAGTCGCGATCGGGTTTTTGACGCGAAACATGAGTTAATTGTTTAACGAGTGAAATGGGTATCGCACTGAGCAAATGAGCTCTGAATTGAGTTTCGATTGAAGGTCTATGTTTGTATTATTATTTGTGACTCGTAAGAACAAGAAACATTGAATTCCGAGTTCGTATGGTGGAGTTAGAGCCTTTTTATTGAAAATAAATATTGCTGGTGCAACAGGATCTGGTGCGCACCTTTAGCGACCAGATTTCACACTTATAGTGACGGGAATTAGCTTTTATCGACGAGAATTGGGTTTTTTAATGTTGTTCTATTTTTTTAGTTCATTTTAACGTTTTTGATGAAAGAACAGGGCTTGGGGCGATTTTTCGAGCAAGAAATCATGGGAAATCTTGAGGTAGGTCACTTGTGATTATTTCTAATCCATAATATTGAATTATCATAGAATAATCCGACTAGATTTCATGTTTTTGAGGTGTAAATTGGGGATTTGGAGGTCCGTGGTAGAATTAGGCTTGAATTGGCAAAATTGAAAATTTGGTGTTTCTCGGTCGGCAGTGGAAATTTTAATATCGGGGTCGGAATAGAATTCTGGAAGTTGGAATAGGTTCGTTGTGTCATTTTTGACTTGTGTGAAAAACATGAGGTTAATCGGGCTTGAATTGATATGTTTTCGTATCGAATATAGAAGTTGGAAGTTCTTAGTTTCATTAAGCTAGAATTGGGGTGTGATTCACGGTTTTAGCATTGTTTGATGTAATTTGAGGCATCGACTAAGTTTGTGTAATATCATGGGACTTTTTAGCATACTTGGTTGGGGTCCCATGAGGCTCGGATATGTTTTGGAAGAGTTTTTGGGAAGATTTTTGTCATTTTGAGCATAAGCATGTAATGATCCAAAGGTCCATTTTTAGATATAGATCTCGAAATTTGATTTCGAGACTTCCGAGATTTTGATAATGAATTATAGGAGTGATCTGGAAAATTTTGTCTAATTTCATCAAGTCGCGATCGGGTTTTTGACGCGAAACATGAGTTAATTGTTTAACGAGTGAAATGGGTATCGCACTGAGCAAATGAGCTCCGAATTGAGTTTCGATTGAAGGTCTATGTTTGTATTGTTATTTGTGACTCGTACGAACAAGAAACATTGAATTCCGAGTTCGTATGGTGGAGTTAGAGCCTTTTTATTGAAAATAAATATTGCTGGTGCAACAGGATCTGGTGCGCACCTTTAGCGACCAGATTTCACACTTATCATGACGGGAATTAGCTTTTATCGACGAGAATTAGGTTTTTTAATGCTGTTCTATTTTTTTAGTTCATTTTAACGTTTTTTGATGAAAGAACAGGGCTTGGGGCGATTTTTCGAGCAAGAAATCATGGGAAATCTTGAGGTAGGTCACTTGTGATTATTTCTAATCCATAATATTGAATTATCATAGAATAATCCGACTAGATTTCATGTTTTTGAGGTGTAAATTGGGGATTTGGAGGTCCGTGGTAGAATTAGGCTTGAATTGGCAAAATTGAAAATTTGGTGTTTCTCGGTCGGCAGTGGAAATTTTAATATCGGGGTCGGAATAGAATTCCGGAAGTTGGAATAGGTTCGTTGTGTCATTTTTGACTTGTGTGAAAAACATGAGGTCAATCAGGCTTGAATTGATAGGTTTTCGTATCGAATATAGAAGTTGGAAGTTCTTAGTTTCATTAAGCTAGAATTGGGGTGTGATTCACGGTTTTAGCATTGTTTGATGTAATTTGAGGCATCGACTAAGTTTGTGTAATATCATGGGACTTTTTAGCATACTTGGTTGGGGTCCCATGAGGCTCGGATATGTTTTGGAAGAGTTTTTGGGAAGATTTTTGTCATGTTGAGCATAAGCATGTAATGATCCAAAGGTCCATTTTTAGATATAGATCTCGAAATTTGATTTCGAGACTTCCGAGATTTTGATAATGAATTATAGGAGTGATCTGGAAAATTTTGTCTAATTTCATCAAGTCGCGATCGGGTTTTTGACGCGAAACATGAGTTAATTGTTTAACGAGTGAAATGGGTATCGCACTGAGCAAATAAGCTCCGAATTGAGTTTCGATTGAAGGTCTATGTTTGTATTGTTTTTTGTGACTCTTACGAACAAGAAACATTGAATTCCGAGTTCGTATGGTGGAGTTAGAGCCTTTTTATTGAAAATAAATATTGCTGGTGCAACAGGATCTGGTGCGCACCTTTAGCGACCAGATTTCACACTTATCGTGACGGGAATTAGCTTTTATCGACGAGAATTAGGTTTTTTAATGCTGTTCTATTTTTTTTAGTTCATTTTAACGTTTTTTGATGAAAGAACAGGGCTTGGGGCGATTTTTCAAGCAAGAAATCATGGGAAATCTTGAGGTAGGTCACTTGTGATTATTTCTAATCCATAATATTGAATTATCATAGAATAATCCGACTAGATTTCATGTTTTTGAGGTGTAAATTGGGGATTTGGAGGTCCGTGGTAGAATTAGGCTTGAATTGGCAAAATTGAAAATTTGGTGTTTCTCGGTCGGCAGTGGAAATTTTAATATCGGGGTCGGAATAGAATTCCGGAAGTTGGAATAGGTTCGTTGTGTCATTTTTGACTTGTGTGAAAAACATGAGGTCAATCGGGCTTGAATTGATAGGTTTTCGTATCGAATATAGATGTTGGAAGTTCTTAGTTTCATTAAGCTAGAATTGGGGTGTGATTCACGGTTTTAGCATTGTTTGATATAATTTGAGGCATCGACTAAGTTTGTGTCATATCATGGGACTTTTTAGTATACTTGGTTGGGGTCCCATGATGCTCGGATAAGTTTTGGAAGTGTTTTTGGGAAGTTTTTGTCATTTTGAGCATAAGCATGTAATGATCCAAAGGTCCATTTTTAGTTATAGATCTCGAAATTTGATTTCGAGACTTCCGAGATTTTGATAATGAATTATAGGAGTGATCTGGAAAATTTTGTCTAATTTCATCAAGTCGCGATCGGGTTTTTTACGCGAAACATGAGTTAATTATTTAACGAGTAAAATGGGTATTGTACTGAGCAAATGAGCTCCGAATGGAGTTTCGATTGAAGGTCTATGTTTGTATTGTTATTTGTGACTCGTACGAACAAGAAACATTGAATTCCGAGTTCGTATGGTCGAGTTGGAGCCTTTTTATTTAAAATAAATATTGCTGGTGCAACAGGATATGGTGCGCACCTTTAGCAACCAGGTTTCACACTTATCGTGACGGGAATTAGCTTTTATCGACGAGAATTGTGTTTTTTAATGCTGTTCTATTTTTTTAGCTCATTTTAACATTTTTTGATGAAAGAACAGGGCTTGGGGCGATTTTTCGAGCAAGAAATCATGGGAAATCTTGAGGTAGGTCACTTATGATTATTTCTAATCCATAATATTGAATTATCATAGAATAATCCGACTAGATTTCATGTTTTTGAGGTGTAAATTAGGGATTTGGAGGTCCGTGGTAGAATTACGCTTGAATTGGCAAAACTGAAAATTTGGTGTTTCTCGGTCGGCAGTGGAAATTTTAATATCGGGGTCGGAATAGAATTACGGAAGTTGAAATAGGTTCATTGTGTCATTTTTGACTTGTGTGAAAAACATGAGGTCAATCGGGCTTGAATTGATAGGTTTTCATATCGAATATAGAAGTTGGAAGTTCTTAGTTTCATTAAGCTAGAATTGGGGTGTGATTCACGGTTTTAGCATTGTTTGATGTAATTTGAGGCATCGACTAAGTTTGTGTCATATCATGGGACTTGTTAGTATACTTGGTTGGGCTCCCATGAGGCTCGGATAAGTTTTGGAAGAGTTTTTGGGAAGATTTTTGTCATTTTGAGCATAAGCATTTAATGATCCAAAGGTCCATTTTTAGTTATAGATCTCGAAATTTGATTTCGAGACTTCCGAGATTTTGATAATGAATTATAGGAGTGATCTGGAAAATTTTGTCTAATTTCATCAAGTCGCGATCGGGTTTTTGACGCGAAACATGAGTTAATTATTTAACGAGTGAAATGGGTATCGCACTGAGCAAATGATCTCCGAATTGAGTTTCGATTGAAGGTCTATGTTTGTATTGTTATTTGTGACTCGTACGAACAAGAAACATTGAATTCCGAGTTCGTATGGTGGAGTTAGAGCCTTTTTATTGAAAATAAATATTGCTGGTGCAACAGGATCTGGTGCACACCTTTAGCAACCAGGTTTCACATTTTTAGCAACGGGAATTAGCTTTTAGCGACGGGAATTGGGTTTTTTAATGATGTTCTATTTTTTTAGCTCATTTTAACGTTTTTTGATGAAAGAACACGACTTGGGGCGATTGTTTGAGCAAGAAATCATGGGAAACTTGAGGTAGGTCACCTGTGATCATTTCTACTCCATAATATTGAATTATCATCGAATAATCCGACTAGATTTCATGTTTTTGAGGTGTAAATTGGGGATTTGGACCTAGGGATTTGAAAATAAGATTTGAATATTTGGAGGCCGAATTGTTATCACAATTTAGTAATTTTGGTATGGTTGGACTCGTGGTTAAATGGGTTGTCAGATTTTGTGAGTTTCGTCGAATTCTGAGACGTGGGCCCGGGGGTAGGGTTTGGCCAATTTCGGGAATTTTGGTTTAAATTGATAATTTTTGTGTAGGCTTTGTTCCTTTGGCATGTATTAATGATATAATACTGATTTTGGATAGATTCAGGGCAATTTGTAGCCGAGTCAAGCGGCAAGGGCATTGCGGAGTAGATTTTCATCCGGTTTGATGTAAGTAACGATTGTAAATCTAGACATGAGGGTATGAAACCCCGGTATTTCCTATTGTTTTTATAAATGAGGTGACGCACATGCTAGGTGACGAGCGTGTGGGCGTGCATCGGTAGGGATTGTGACTTGGTCCGTCCAGTAGCGACTATTAAGTCGTGTATTTGATTTGAAATCATATGATATCCCGTATTTTAGAGATTTATACTATATTTGGTTGTACGCCATGTTTGGGGCCTAGTGCCGACCTGTTGGACGCTCAAGGTATTTTACCACTATTCTCACATTGTTTTGGTAGAAAATATAATCTCAGTCATTATTTATACATGTTCAGTGTTTATTCCTGTTTTATCATCCTGTTTCTAAATAATGAAAGAGATTTGGGGCTAACTCCCCGTGATTTATACTGATTTTCCCGAGTGGCTTGTGAGGATGATGACTGAATGAGGCCAAGAACTGAATTGTGATGACAGTGATGGATCGGGCTGCACGCCGCAGCATGTTATATATATATATATATATATATATATATATATATGGGTCGGGTTTCACACCGCAGCGAGGTATATGTGGATCGGGCTGCACGCCGCAACAAGATATTGGATCGGGCTGCACGCCAAAGCGATATAGCACTTGGGATGTAGGATCCCCTCTGGAGTCTGTACACCCCTAGTGAGCGCAGTAGACTATTATGGATCGGGCTGCACGCCGCAGCGGTTAATATATAGATCGGGCAGCACACCGCAGCGGTTACTGTATGGATCAGGCTGTACACATATGGTACATGTTTAGTGAGAGTGCTGAGTGTGAGCATTGACTGAAGAGAATATATTCACGAGTGCCCGAAAGGCTTTATTTGTGAGTGACATTGTGCCCGAGGAGCTGATATTTTACGAAACTACTGTTTTCACTCTTATTTACACTGAGCCTCTAATGAAAATGTTGAACAAATGTTTTATACGAGTTTTTAAGTGGAAAATTGGAGAATTTATGAAATATTCGGAATGTAGATTCCTTACTTGAGTTAAATTATTTTTACTGTTGCTTATATTATGGTTTTACATGATATTTAAAATTCTCATCACTGTACTCAAGTCCTTAGTTATGTTTGTTACTTATTGAGTTGGCGAACTCACGTTACTCCCTGCACCTTGTGTGCAGATTCTGGTACCACGGCTGAGCGGTAGTTGATCTACCCCTTTTGGAGTATTTTTCGGATATTGTGAGGTAGCTGCTCGGCGTCCGCAACTTGCCCATTCTCCTTTCCTACTCTGTCATTTTACTTTACTTCCCAGACTTGTTTGTAGTAAAGAATTAGTGCTAGATTGTATCACCTCTTAGATGCTGATGATGGTTGACTCCAGGTGTTGGCGTTGTGTTTTAGGCATTTTTGGTTATTATTATTGTTGAAACTCTTAAAAACAGAATTTTAATGAACTATTGGATATTTTATGTATTAAAGGGGAATCCTTTATGTTATTTTCAGTAAATTGGCTAGCCTAGTATCATGATAGGCGCCATCACGGCCAGTTTAGGTTTGGGGTCGTGACACCCAAATACCCCAAGCCCAACTCCATTAATTACCCGACCCAATTCCCCTTTTAATCTGGACCGTTGATCATTTTCTATCAAGGGTCCAGATCTATTCTTACCTAATTTAACCCTAAAGACTACCTCCCCCCCCCCCTTTCCTCTTATTTCCTCTCTTTCACTCCACTGTTACATCCCTCTCATCTCTCTCAAAACTCTCTCTGCTAAACCTACTCACCGCCCGTTGGCTTGCCGGTAACTATGGTGGTTTCACCACCGTCCCCAGCCCCATGGCTCCCTCACATGCCGGATAAATGCTATCTTAAGATCCTCAAAGGAACCAGAGGCGATTCAACTCACCCCATGGCCTTTCATGCTGGTATCAGGCCACCCCTGGCCTGTCTCAATAAGATCCTTCCATCTCCATCTAAAACCTATGGTTTATAAGCCGATTCTCTCATCTCTAGGTTATCTATATCTGAAACCCTATTTTTAACTCTTGACTTCTTAGACCTGTAATAGATCTGAGTATATCCTGAGTTATTTTGCTATTTTCCTTAATGATTTCTCCGATTTTTGTTAAAACGCCTCTTCGTCTTCAAACTAGGGTTTCTTGAACCCTTTTCAAAAATGATTCTTCTTCTGATTTAAGTGTTATTCTATGATTTTCAATATGTTTAAGCGTCTATTTAAGTTTTTTCCCCTGTTGTCTGACTTATTATGTCAAAACCCTAAGTTTCTTGGTCTTAATCATGGGTTCTGGGTCTGTTCTTGCTTATTTATTCATTTGATTCATTTCCATGTCTGTTATTTATGAATTCGTTCAGAGTTTCTGTGATTTTACCTTTTTAGGGTTTCTAATTGTTGCTTCTTCCGCCTATATCATGTCTATTCTGTTAAGTCATGCTATGTTCTATGTGAATCCCTAATTTTGTGTGATTTTCACCCTACTTGGCTTATTAGGGTTTCTGGTTTTACGTATTCCTGCCTATTATGTGATTATCTCGCTTATTCTCAGAAGTTTGTGTTCATCAGTACTATGATCCAGTTTGGATCCCTGATTCTATGTGATTTTTACTTTACCGAGCCTATTAGGGTTTTGATTCTTGCCTTTTTCCTTGCCTACTATGTGTTTATTCCATGCAATTTGTGTTGATTCCCCTTAGTCAATACTACTCCTGTTTGAATCCCTAATTCCCTGTGATTGATATCCTCCATTCTCTACTGATTTCAACCTCTAAAATATTTTCTTGCCTTATTTTATGGGCGATTATGCTGTCAATCAATTTTTTTAGGTACTTTCCTGAATTAGATTTTCTGAACCTAGCCTCTATTACATGTCTTATACTGCTATGTGCTGAGATTGTTTCCTTATGTATTATATTCCAGTCACATATGGTATCTTTCCTTATTTATTACATGTCTATTACCGTTTGAAGTTAACTCCTTAATTCAAGGGAGTACTTACATTGATTTTATGCTGATTGATTCTGATTCACAATCACTGCATGACTTTGATTTTTATCTTATTCTCTACCTAGTTTCAAATTATATATACATTGCTCTTCCATTAACACAACACACGAGCACATTGGTTCAAAAATCTCTCTCTATCTCTCTATCTCTCTCTCTCTCTCTCTCTCTCTCACTCAAAACTTTATGTTCTCTTTCTGTGTTACTTACTATTATTCTTAGTTAGCCGGCTACAAGCCAAGGCTAACTATTGTGCTCTTTTGTCCCTTCACTTTTGTGTTTACTGTCTTCTTTACTGGTATGTTCTGATTTCAATTCAAGTCCCAGGCCAATATGCTTCTTTTACTGCTTCAGTTTATCATGTTTCTAATATGTTTCTATCTGTGGTTGTGAGCATGTAATTTTTCACCTACTAAATACTCCTACAAAATTTGATAAATAAATTAATTTTATAGATTTTTTGTTGAATTTCAGTGTTTATTATGAATTATTTGCATTTCAAGGTCATAATCCATCTTTTAAAAATTTATAAAATGATAAATAATAACAAAAATATATTTTAAATTGCATAATTAGGTTTTGGCTCAATTTAATACTTAGTTGTCTAATTCAATCATTTTTATTAAGGAAAAATTACAAAAATTTCTTTCTAAATAATTAGGAATGTTATTTGATAGTTTCACTTTAATTAATTAATTAAGTCATAATTAGATGAAATTAGGTTAAAACTAATTATGGTTAATTAGAATTATTTAAATTAATTAGTTTAACCTAAGTGTCCAAAGACTTGATGACTATGAGAATCGGACTTGCGCCAATGCACCCAAGCCCAATCCCATCTCTACACTACCCACAATACCCAGCCCAATTAGCCTTAAACCCGGCCAGCCCTTGACTCCCTGAAACGACGTTATTTTAACACCCCTTTACCATAAGCGTTGGATCATTTTGATCCAACGGTCCCAAACTCCTCACCCATTTAATACAAATATGTCCAAACCTTGCCCCCTACCCCTAAATTCAAAGTCTAACACCCCCCCCCATCCATCTCTCTCGCTCCTCTCTCTTCACCTCATCTGTCTCCGCCGTCCCCCGCCCTAACTCCGCCGGCCAGAAATCGCGGCGGCGGAGCTTAACCAAACACCATCAAATTCTTACCAGATGATCCTCTCTTCATCCTCAACCACACCCCACCGTCAGTTTCCCAAAAAACTTACCCGAAATCGAGCAATTTCAAATCTTAAAACCACTGAAATCCTAGAGTTCACCCCCCGGCGATTGAAACCAAATCAGTGGCTCAGACTTATGTGAGTCATTTGCTCTCCACAAGAGCAAGTGATTCACATGGGTTTGATTCAATTCAAACCTCGCCGGAATCCGGCCAATTTGTTCCAATTTAACCAGGTACCCCTCCTCCCTCTGTTCGTGTTTAGATAAGCAATTACCTAGCCTAAATCCTGTCCTAGGCCGTCTTAATCACATAGTCTGAAAATCTGAACTTAGTCTTGCTAGATTTGTAGAGATTAGCATGTTTTGCTTGTTTTAGTTGATTTTTAGGAACAATTTCATGTTACGAATGCTGATCATATTTTTGTATGGTTCTTGTTCTTTTGCTTTTGTCATCTTGAATTATGATTTTCATATTGTCAATTAGGGGTAGTTGCTGATTCTTGAATTAATTGGTTTAGATTCCATGGTTTTTCATCTAAATGTTTGTTTTAGCCTTAGGTTCCCTGTTTTATCACTGACTTTAGGACTAATTGACCTGACTTTTAATTTCGTTCCTCTGAATGATGATTCAAATATTAGTTGAATTTATGCATAAATCAAGCTGCTTGACCTAGTTAAAGTTTTTCCTTTTCCAGACTGTTTCTCAAAAATAGTGTTGCTTATGGAGATTGATTTGATCATCATAGTTGAATATGCTAGATTTGAATCCTTGATTTGGGTGTCATGAATTTGGACTGAATCTCAATCTTTTTTGGTTGGTTAATGACCATTAAAGCTTGGTTTTAATCCTAGTTTAATAATCATGACTCACCTAGTTTGATTAGGATTTTATATACCTGCTTGATTCTTGTACTGATTATAATATGGTTTAATTGACTTTGGATTTCAATTGAGGCTTTCAGATTCTTTCTTCAATTTCTTCTTCCCTTAAATTATTTCATAAGTTATATATCAGGATTAATTAATTACTCTCTACCTTAGTTCGAATCCACATGCCTTAGGATTTAGAATGGTCACTTAAGTTAGCCGACTGCCTTTAATTAAACCATAGTGTAGGATAATTAACTGAGTCTAATAACACAACTAATTTTCATTAATCAACTAGCCCTTAACTAATTAACCTAATCCTAATTAAGAAGAACTAATTAGGTTTGGATAACCAAAGTTCCTAACTAGGATTAACTAACTAGAGTTAAAGGTCAACCCCCAATCAAGTTTAACCCTGGTTACCTAAGGGTAATTATACGGATATTAAAAGGTAGTGCAGGAAATTTAGTTGAAGAAAATTTGGGTGTAACAACTTAAGAACCTTCTAGACTTATAAAATCAGATTTTTAGGGGACAAAAAAGTAATTTTAAGGGCTGGAAATTTTCTAAAATAGAGCAGTTGTCCCAAAAGATAAGGGTGAAAGCTGCATTTGTCCTATTTTCTGCTTATTGGATAAGGAATATGCTAAGCATATCCTATCCCAAATACCCTTATATATACACACACTTTTTACCACTAAAAAACATTTTTTGAATACTGAAAATCTGGAGAGAGACAGATTTTGAGAGAGTTTTTATATACAGATTTTAGAGATTTTTAAAAACACTTTAGAGATCTCTTCATATACCTTTTTCCTCTGAAAAACAGATTTCCTACAACTCCTAAGATCTGAAATTACATTCTTATCACCTTGGAAAAAAAAAGAAACAGATATACAATAGAATGAGTGCAAAAGTAGTTTAGAACTTGGTTTTCTTGTAGTTGTATTCTCCTTTCTTTGAAGGACTGGGTTTCGTTTCTGATTTTATTTGAGTTTTTGGTATTCAAGTGGTTGTGTTTCTGGAGTTTATTACTGTTGGTTTGTGGTTGTTGGTTTGCTGTTGCTGAGCTTTAAATTTCCATTTCCTGGACCTTTATTTGATCCAGATCTCTTCTTGCTATTTCTATTTCACTTTTGAGGTATGTAACACTTAATTGTAAAAGAAAGTTTTAGATCTGAAATCTCTGTTCTGTTTGTTGTGTGAAATCTATTATTTTTTCTTGTTTGAGTCTCTTTGTCCAAATTTGTATGCAAATCTTGTGTTAGGATGTGTATGAATGTTTGCCGAAATTTGTTTAAATATTTTCTAATATAGGTTTTATGAAAAGGACTAAATGTTATATTTTTAATTGGATAGCATTATTGGAGTTGAATGTGACCTTCTTTATGGTCAGGTTCATTCCATAAAAATGCATAAAATGTTCTTCTTCTTTTTTTCTTTTAGTTGTTGAGAAAGCCACAAGCAGAGGCATGGATATCTATAGTCGAAACAAAGGTCTCAAGTCAAGGAAGTAGTAGTTTAGGAACATTTTCTGTTTCTTTCTTTTACTGCCTTCGCACAGCTTTCATTTAAAAATCTGTATTTTTATCGAACAAGATGTATTTTCTGGAAATCATCGTAAAATGAAACCGGACTGTGATATACTATTTTATTCAACTTGGTATGAAGAAATAGGCTAGGCTACCGGAAATAGCCTATCAATGCTTGAAATGGTCTGAATCCCTAGGCCATTGGGCCAAAAGGGGTATACAAGCCCAAAGCTTTAGAGCTGCATACTTTAAGATTAATAAAATATTTCATAGGTTAAGGATTTTATTAGCAGGATTCAACTGAACTTCAAAATACCATTTAAACTCTGTATGATTTTGTATTTAAACTAACCTGTCCGAAAATTTCAGATTTTAATGTAAAAACCTATTTTTTCTTAGAATGCCGCGATTTACCTTTAAATATTTAAATTGTTTATTTCGTCTCTAATGGATTGTGAAATGTATAGGTATGGATTTTCTATTCAAAAGTTTTTTCGTTTAAACTTAAAAAATGTTCGTTTAAGTATTACAAATTTGCATTTACAGACGCATGAACTCTCCTGTGTAATACCCAATATATGAATACTGAACTGGATCATCGTGTATTCTGAAATTAGCAAAACCCTTTAGCCCAATGTTATAACCTAATTGAATAATATTGTCCCATTATGTTTAATGAATGCTTTGACTGATATTTTAAAACTGAAAAATCAGTGATCCGTTTTCTTTGCCATGTTATAATCCCTTCATTTCTAGCATGCTGTTAGTTGAATTTTATAGATTTACTCTTCTTGCAAAAAATATCCTAAAATAGGATTTGGCCTAAGGATTAATCGATCAATCTGGGCTAAAAATAGGCCATATCCCAAATCCTCACGAATGTAATCAATGGATCTAATTTGGGAGTGATTCATATCATTATCTAGAAATTCCTCTCGAAATTAGTCATTATGACTTAATTTAGGAATTACTTTAGACATAGTGAATCTCAAATGCCATTTAGATAGTGATTACTTTAGACGTAGAAGAGAAAATAATGATCAAAGTATATGTTCGCGTAGCTTTGAATAAAAACACTAAAATATATACCTTTTTCTCAAAATTGTGTATATGTTTTACGTAACACAAATGAAGACTAAAATAAACACTCGTACACTTTTAGGGAAAATTTCTTAAAACATTATCAGCAGAATTGCGTACACGCTCGCGTGACGCGATTTCGGTTTCTTTTGACAATAGAACAAAATATGCGCTTGCGCATTTTTTTCCATATTATTTAATGAGTTCAGTATCGAGAATTATGTACACGTTCGTATGACATGATTTTAGACACGTTTTAAACTCTACGGGTTTACGCATACGTTAGCCATCTCAAAATAACTCTTTAATAATAGGGAATAATAAAAGCGGTAAAAAGATTAAAAATGCACATAGGTACAAAAGCAGTAATTAAAAAATTTAGGCCAAGTTTAATCATTAAGTGACCATGCTAGAACCACGGAATTCGGGAGTGCCTAACACCTTCTCTCGGTTTAACAGAATTCCTTACTTGAATTTCTGGTTCGCAGACAATTTAAACAGAGTCAAAATTCCTCGATTTTGGGATTTTTAATAAATAAATGGTGCCCCGAAACACCATAAAAAATCCGGGTGGTGACTCTGAATAAATAAAATAAATCCCAAAATCAAATAACGTCACTTAAAGTAGAAAAAATCCCTTATTACCCTTACCGGGTGAAAAAGGAGGTGTGACAGCTCTGGCGACTCTACTTGGGATCGAACCCAGAATCTCTGGTTCAGGGTTCAAGAATTCGAGCTTTTATGTGATTTTTACTTGGCTTTCTTAAATTGTGATATTACTGTGTTTTGTGCGCTCAAATGTGCTAAATGCTATTTATTTACCGCTTTGATATTTATTTGAACTGTGATTTAAACTGCCTTCTTACGCCTCCCTTATAAAAATTTGTGCACCCGTTCTCCTGGCTCACCTTTCTGTTAGAGGTCATACCAAGTAAGAAATACGGGGATGGACTAGCCAGTAGGCCGGATAGCCTTTCGTGCTACCGGTACGTCGCTCTCACCCCGACTCGAGTTGTCCGCTCGGGAAGCCAAGGTCTAGAACAAAACCTCATGTTTAACCCTAGAATGACAAAAACTCATTGACGGATCCCTAGTAGGAACGATTATCTACATCATGTGCATTTTGACTTAGGGGACTCAACATAGGGGTTGGGTCCGTCTAGGACAGGTGTACCCGAAACAAAAAGACTATCCTGATGCATCCTACTTGCTATGTGCACATTATTTGTCTCGGCTTGTTTGTTGACCGGCTAAAAAGAAAGAAAAATAGAAAAACCAAGAGCGTGGGAGGATAGAAAATTCACCAGTTTTGAAAAACCATGATATTTGAAAAATACATCGAAACTCTGTCAAAATTTTCCAAAAAAAAAAATTAATTTCAAAATGAGCGAAAAGGAGTCGGAATCGTTTTTTTAGGACTGTGTCAAAATTGACCGAACTACGTGGGTTTTGATTCTCATTGGACATGAGATATGTAGGCAAACCTCATCGGTGCCAACCCCACTTTTCAAAACGAAAAAACAAACAAACTAACAAAAAATGTCCGACCAAGTTTCAGTTAAAGTCTTGCACCGTTCTTGCCAAAATAAGCCTTAGAACATTTTACATTGTCGAAGGGATTTTTTCGTTAAAGAACGAATTTGTCTGTCACTTTTTCCAAAAGTACCAGGTTTGGCCTCAAAACTTTGCTCAAAGTAAGAAGGGGTCATTCTATGCAAAAATGACCACTTTGGTCAAATTGGCCCAAATAAGCCACTTTAGGAGAGTTTGTCTTTTAAAAATTAAAATTGGGTCTTTTGTGTCAAAATCAGAGGTAATCCTAACTCTATTTTCTCACAGGAGCAAAATGAAAACTATCCAAACTCTGCAACTGAACACCGTAGAAGAGGTTCCCCTACAACTCCAGATGTCATGGCATGATTTAGATAAAGATGGCAAAGAATGGGTCGGCGAACAGTTGGGATCTCTCGTTGATATTATGAAAGTCAAACCCCGAAATGACTTGATTAAAGATTTGGTAACCTTTTGGGATCCGGCCCACATTGTGTTCCGTTTTTCAGATTTTGAGCTCACTCCAACCTTAGATGTGGTTGCCGGATATGCGGGTTTTGGTCGAGACTTAAGGAATCAACAAATTATATTTCCAAGACCTATGTCAGTACGCTGCTTCTTTGAGGTCCTTTTCGTTAGCCGGCAACTCAGAAAAGGCCCCCTATCCCTTACATATGTGTGTTTAGATCATAACTCTTTCAAAACCTTATATGTGTGCCTAGACTCTAAATCTTTTAAACTATAGCACATATGTGTGCTTAGACTGTGAATCTTATCAAAAAACCTTTAATTGCTTACCTATGTGCTTTTATCGCTTATGTGCTACCTGTTTAAAATTCACAAAGCTTGTTTGGCCGGGAACCACAGTTGTGGACTTCGAGGGGTGACTAACACCTTCCCCTTGAAGTAATTTCAAGCCCTTACCCTATCTCTGGTTATCCAATATGTGTTTGTAAATGACGTTTAGTAGGTTCCATAACGCACCTTAATTCGTTAGGTGGTGACTCTTAAATTCCTTACCTCTTTCCCAAAAGGAAACGAGTTGTCCCAATAATGTTGAATACCCTGACCAATCTAAGAGGAGAGGGAGAAGAGAGGGGGGCGCGACAACAAGGGCGCAGAAAGACCAGGAAAAGTAATAGCTTACGTTGAAAGAAAGCTAAGATGGAACGAAATAAATTATTCGATCAATGATCTAGAGTGGGTTACGTTATGAACGCACTTAAGGGTTCAGAGTTTTATACATACAACATATACAGCCGTAGAAAATTCTGGTAGCGTTAAAAGAAATAATTGAACCCAGGTCTTAGTTGAAGGATTAAATTGTTAAAGGATTATATCATTCATATTCCTCAATACCCATGAAAGTCTAAATAGAATAATTAATACCATGAACCACAGATCGGGAGATAACTTAAGTCGACATAATGGCTAATCAGAAGGTGGAGGAAACTAAAGAGTTACATCAACGAAGTAAATCAAGAATCCAGTTATTTGACCCAGAAGTTATATGAATCATGATTGAGAACATAGCAGAATCACTCTTAATATTGGAGGTGCAAGAGAGATAGCACAACAAATATATTCTATAACGGCTCTACGATAATGCCAGTTAGAAGAAGTACCAACCTCATAAGAAGTCAATATGGAGCTCCCACCAGATTATAAAGGCACCAGAGGTGCAAGTACTATAATAGAGCTTCAAATTGTGGATATGATTTATAACTATGTGGGAGGAAGGTTATGAAGGAAAGATAGAAGAATGTAAAGTGATATTTTAAAATAAGGTAAAGGTGAACAACGTACGAAATACTCAAGTATATAAGGATAAGAGTGGTCCATACTTCAGGTAAAAGACTAGAAGTGATGGGATTCAGTATCCAGGAACGATAGCAGCGTCATCAGTGGCATACCTTCCAGCATATGGTTTCTAAGTACCGAAAGGTTTAATTAGAGAGAAAAAGGAGAGTTAGAGACGATGTGATGTCTCGCTTGATGTTCCATAAAAGCATAAGGGAATCAATCGCAAGCTAAAGTACGATAGAACGGTAAGGTTTTAGAAAGACAAGAGTAATGATAAGAAGAAGGCAAGTGAGAAGGTGACGACAATGGATAAGTTCTCGGGATTAAACGCGTGAAAACAAAGGAGCTGATGGTCCCTCTAAGTTATAGAAAGCTCAATATAACTTGAATCAACTCAAAGGAGTCTAAGCCTAGTAGCATTTGAAAAAGATGGAATACTGCCTGAGGGTGTTATTGTGATAGATAAAGGATGATGTTTAGTCCTTCGACTGAGTAATGATTTCATGAAGTCTACAGAATTAAAATACCCAAATAAGGTAAACCACATTGGGATGCTATGAAAAACGTTTATGGAAGTATATATAGTATCACCCCTAGGTGGATCAATCTAAATACTCCAGATGTCCCCAATGAGACGCGAGCCCTAGCGACGGTGTTACATAAAGAACAAGTTATAAGTGGTAGATGATGAATCAACATTAAGGTAAATCGACAATAGATGGATAAAAGTTTAATAGTATGAGATGAAATTAGACCATCAGTATTAAGGATAAACAACGAGAGTAACCTGGAGTTGGTTGCAAACCTCAGTAATGATAAATTAAAGTAAGAGTCATGGTGTAGTATGACCTACCTAAGTGCAGAATATTCACATGGATGGATAACTAGGTTTATGAAATAAGATATAGCTATATTCGCAAGTTCTACAAGTACCGAGCGAAGAACTTCAGTACACCTATAGATGCCCAGAGAGGCATCATATTAAGCCTTGTATATGTTGACAAAGTAAGGTCTAGAGATTGGCTAAAAGCTTGAAGAAGAAAAAAAGATAAGAGTCGCATAGCCACACTTACAAGGTCAGCATCATAGAGGTTGCATGGTAGAAGGTAGCAACAGTTACGAGATTAGAAGGAATTCGATCACAAGTCATGGTGTGGGAAAAAGGCCTAAAAGGGGGGAAATGCCCTGGCTTTTGTATTTATTCACGGAATAACTGCCTAAATGGCAAAGAGAGTATTAAGGTATTCACAAGAGCTATAAGTTATGAAAATGATAAGTGCACCAGTCAACATTCGAGGACGAATGTTCCAAAAGGGGGAATGATGTTACATCCTGCATTTTCGTAGGTTTGAGTTTCGTCCTAAGTTAATCAATGTAAGATCGGGAGTGGGATTATTTCGATATTATAAGTATTATGCTATTTCAAACAAGTGATGAGTAAATTTGTGAAGGTGAGAGGGGAAGCAAGTCAAAGAAAATGAATTTTCGTCCAAGTTGACATATTTGAATAAACTACGGGCTGAGTGATAATACCCGTTATTTTCGGACTAATACCATATAAGGTAAAATATGACCATGATAGTGGATGTATATAGTGTATTAAAAATAAGTAAAATTTTAATAAATTTGAAACAATTCTTAATTATGCGGGTAATTGGTTAATTACCGAGCAACGAAATATTACCTAATTAAATTAATTAAAAAAACTTTGGATAACTACCAAAGTAACAACGTGGAAGCAAGTAGAGAGAGTCTAATGACTCTTGTTTTAGATTCTATATTAACAAGACACTTGGACAATGTAAAGACCCGGCCGGCCGTTTCGTGAGATTTACCCCGTATCCCCCATTTCTGCATTTTTCATATATTTCTAGCCTGTTTTTGTTGTGTTGGGTCAATTGGTTTGGGTCCCGAGTGGTTATGGTGAGAATTGAGGCAGTTAGTCTCTTAAAGTAACCTAATACTTGAAAAAGTTAACTAAGAGTTGACTTATTGGTGAACGACCTCGGAATGCGGATTTTATGGCTCGGATAGCTTCATTAGGTCATTTGGGACTTAGGAGTGTGATAGGAATGTAGTTTTGATGTCCGGTGTAGAATTAGGCTTGAATTAGCGAAAGTTAGTTTTTGGCAATTTTCGGTCGGCAATGGAAAATAGGCTATCGGGGTCGGAATGGAATTTCTGAAGTTGGAGCAGGTTCGAAATGTCATTTTGGGTATGTGTAAAAAATTTCAGGTCAATCGGAGGTGTTTTGGTTGGTTTCGGCGTGGTTGACGAAATTTGGAAGTTTGAAAGTTCATAGGCATGTATTTAATGTACTTTTGGTGTTTTCATGTGTTTTTGGTGTTTCGAAGGCTCGACTAAATTTGAATAATTCTATGGGGTGTGTTGGTATGTTTGGTTGGGGCCCCGAGGGGCTCGGGATTGATTTCATATGGTTGGTAGGGTTTTGAACTTGGAAATTTGAAGAAATTAGTTGCTGGTGTAAGTTTCTGGTGTTGGCCGCACCTGCGGAAGGGTAGCCGCAGGTGCGATGTCGCAGGTGCGAAAGTTCATGCGCAGGTGCGGAAGGAGGTTAGGCAAGGGAATAGCGCAGGTGTGAAGAGATGTCCATACCTGCGAAGCTGCAGGTGCGGAGGAGTGGCCGCAGGTGCGAGAATTGGCCCGTTAGTGGGATTTCGCAGGTGCGCACCTGGGACCACAGGTGCGGTTAAGTGTCCACATGTGCGGAATTTCTGGGCAGAACAGTATAAAAAGGGGCCTCCGTGAAATTTATTTCATTCCACCATCGTTGCATGCGGTAGGAGCTCTTTTGAAGGCAAATTAAAGAGGGAATTCGTGGTTCTTCAGTGAAGGTAAGTTCTCAGGTTATTAAAATCGTTTCTATGCTATTTTGTTCGGATTAGGCTTGTAAATTGGAGGATTAAAGTAGGAAAAAGGTTGGGAAGAATTGGGAGGATTGGAAAATTCTTTTGGCAATTTGGGTAGGCAATTGTGGTCCAATTGTGGTGTTCTTGGTATGTATAGAATCGTGGGAGGACGAGAATTCTATTGATGTAAATTTTATCGAATTCCGAGATGTGGGCCCGGGGCTCGGGTTTGGCCGAATTTCAAGATTCTTGTATAATTTGAAGTTTTCGATTGGGTTGTGTTCCTTTAGTATATATTAATGACCTTAAACTAGTTTTGGCTAGATTCGGAGCAATCGGGAGCCAATTTGAGGGGCAAGAGCATAGCGGACTAGTGTTATGGCCCGGTAGAGGTAGGTAATGGTTATAAATCTTGTCCTGAGGGTATGAAACCCCGAACTACATATTTCTCACTGATTTTAGAATGGCACACATGTCGAATGACGAGTATGTGGCGCGCACTGATTTTTGGATTTGGACTAGGTCCACTCCGCGGAAACTAATGAGTTGCATATTTTACTCAAAACCTTATCTTAAATTATGTTCTAAAGATTGTTGAAATATTTGGGCTATAAGCCGTATTTGGGGCCTCGTGTCGATCTGTTTAGACCCCTTGGGGGATTTTTACTGTTGTTTCCTCACTATTTGTTGATGATTTCACTCAGCCACATTGTGCTTACTGTTTTCGAAACTCAGCCTGATTTACACTACTTTGAGATTTCAAAATGATGTTTTGGGTCGAGTACCCTGTTTTACTGATTCACCCGAGGGGCTTTTTGAGTGGTTCTGCTGAGTGAGGCCGAGGGCCTGATTGTGAGGATATGATACGCCACGAGGTGGCTTGATATTAGTGCTTGGCCTGAAGGAGCCCCTCCGGAGTCTGCACACACCCCCAGTGAGCGCACAGAGTGCCGAGTGCCGAGTGATTGGGAGGCATGAGTGACTGTGAGGTGTTGAGTGACTGTGAGATGCTGAGCGACTGATTATGAGTGACTGTGAGGCATGCCCGAGGTTCTGATTATGATACATGTTTTTGCTTGAGGGTCTACTTATGGTTTTACTACTTTCTCTCTAAGCTTATGAAATATGTTTTGCGCAAGGGGCCTCTATATGATTCATTTCATTTTCATACTAAATATTTCGGTTTGAAGTTGTTAAAAATATGCATTCTTCAAAGGACTTTTCTGAAGTTTGTTTTAAGGGATGATGATTTCATATATCTATGTTTATACTATTGGAAAGAAAGTTTGTGCGTATTGTGAATTGATGACATTGATTTCTATGTGATTTATTGCCACTTAGACTTGATTTATTTTCATTACTACTGAGTTGGCGTACTCACATTACTCCCTGCACCCCTGTGTGCAGATTCAGGTGCAGATACCGAGCATTAGCTATCTTTTCCGTGTGGAGCCAGGTTGCGGGATATAGAGGTAGTTGTTCAGCGTCCGCAGCATCTCTTTTTTCCCATCTTGTTGTATCTAGCTATTTATTCGGAGGTTTTGTATTATAATAGTATACCTTTGGCTTACTTTTCCTAGATGCTCATGACATGTTGGCTCCGGGTTTTGGGGTTGGTGGCACTGTTTATTGGCCTAATATATTTAGTAAACTCTGCGTATTTTATTAAATGCTTGAAATTTGATTGGGATTTTTAAAGAAATTGTGAAAACGTGGTAGCTGGCTAGCCTAGTTTCATGATAGGCGCCATCACGGCCAGTTAGGATTTGGGGTCGTGACAGTTTGGTATCAGAGACTAGGTTACATAGGACTCAACGGTCATGAGCAGGTTTAGTAGAGTCTTACGGATCGGTACAGAGACGTCTGTACTTATCTTCGAGAGGCTGCCGAACATTTAGGGAACATTTCTATCTTTGTTGAACTCTTTCGTGCTAATCTATTGATTCTTTAAATCTGAACTTACGTTGTTCCATTCTCTCATAGATGGTGAGGACACGCAATACCGATCAGAGTGACCAGTCACCGGCTAAACCGGCAAAAGGTCGAGGCCATGGTAGAGGTAAGGGACCATCCCGCGCAGCTGCCGGGGCAGTACCATAGTATCCCTCAATCGATCAGGATCAGGTTCCCGCCGATGGTGTTCCAGCGGGACAGGCTCAGGCACCGGCAGTGCCTATGGTTATTCCGGGTCTTCAGGAGACCCTGTCTCAGATATTGACGGTGTGCACTAGTTTGGCTCAGGCAGTCGCCATGTCTTCTATTGCCACCACAGCTCAGGCCGTGGGAGGAAATCAGACTCCAGTTGCCCGGGCACCTGAGCAGGCTGCACGGGGTATTCAGGCACCGAGAGCAGCCCCAGCTCATCCAGTTGCTCCGGTCCAGGATTATGTGGTCCCTGTTATGCCTGAGGACGAGCAGCGCAGCTTGGAGAGGTTCAGCAGACTTCAGCCTCCGACTTTCAGAGGTACAGAGGGCGAGGATGCCCAGGGGTTTCTAGATAAGTGCCAGAGGTTACTACGTACTACGGGTATTTTGGAGACTAGTGGGGTCTCATTTGTTACATTTGAGTTTGCGGGTGCTGCCTTTACTTGGTGGGAGTCATTCGAGAGGCGTAGGCCGGTTGGTTCAGCACCTCTCACATGGCAACAGTTCTCCACGATCTTTTTGGAGAAGTATGTTCCTCAGTCCCACAGAGAGGAGCAGCGCAGGCAGTTTGAGCAGCTGTGCTAGGGAGAGTTATCAGTTACTCAGTACGAGATGAGGTTCTTCGAGTTGGCTAGGCATACTTCTGAGATTGTCCCTACTGATAGGGAGAGGGTGAGGAGGTTTGTAGATGGTCTTTCTTATCAACTTCGATTATTTATGACTCGGGAGAGAGTATCGGGTGCTTCATTCGAGCAGGTTGTTGAAATAGCTCGAGATATCGAGTCTGTAGCCGCCAGGAGAGGGAGGTCAAGAGGCCTCGTGGTTCGGGCAATCCTAGTGGTGCTCTCTTCAAGGGGAAATTTCAGCAGGGTAGGGGTCGTCCATTTAGGCCTCCTCAGTTAGGTCGCCCAGCATATAGTGGTGCATCTTCGGGTCAAGGTCCTCGTGGTTCTCAGTCAGGCCGTACTTCATTTGGTGCCCTCCCAGCTCAGAGTGTATCTCGAGCACCCCCAATTCAGAGTTCTTCTATGCATGAGTCTTCCAGTGGCCATTCGGGTGCTAAGGGTTCCTATCAGTCCCCGCCTCCAGCTCCAGGGAGTTGCTTTGAGCGTGGAGAGTTCGGGCACGTGTGGAGGCAGTGTCCCCGTTGTTCCGGTGGATCTTCTCAGCGGAGGGGCCACCTCGACTTCAGCTCCAGTTACTTCACCACCCGCCCAGGCAGCCAAGGGTGGTAGTCAGTCAGCCATAGGCCTCCCTAGAGGGGGAGGTCGAGCAGGGGGAGGTCAGGCTCGCATGTATGCATTTCTAGCTAGGCTAGATGCTATGGCCTTAGATGCCATGATCGCAGGTATTGTCTCAGTCTATTGCTGAGATGCCTTGGCTTTTTTGACACCCTGGTTCTACATATTCCTATGTTTCTTCATATTTTGCTCATTTTCTAGATGTGCCCCGTGATTCTCTAGTCACCTCTATTCATGTGTCGACTCTAGTGGGCGATACTATTGTTGTGGACCGTGTGTATCGGTCGTGCATGATGTCTATTGGGAGTTTGGAGACCCGAGTAGACCTATTGTTACTTAGCATGGTCGATTTTGATGTGATATTGGGCATGGATTGGTTATCTCCGTGCCATGTTGTTCTTGATTGTCACGCTAAGACCGTGACCTTATCTATGCCAGGGTGTCCGAGGGTTGAGTGGAGAGGTTCTTTTGAGTATATGCCTAGCAGGGTGATTTCCTACCTGGAGGTTCAACGCATGGTTGAGAAAGGGTGTTTATCTTATTTGGCCTTTGTGAGGGATGTCAGTTGTGAGACTTCCACTATTGATTCAGTTCCTGTGGCCCGTGACTTTCCGAATGTGTTTCTTGCAGACCTGCCAGGCATGCCACCTGACAGGGATATTGATTTTTGTATTGACTTGGTGTCAGGCACCCAGCCTATTTCTATACCACCTTATCGTATGGCACCAGCGGAGCTAAAGGAATTGAAGGAGCAGCTTCAGGAGTTCATTCGGCATAGTGTATCACCTTGGGGTGCACCGGTGTTGTTCGTGAAGAAAAAGGATGGGTCCATGCGTATGTCTATTGATTATCGACAGCTGAACAGATTTACGGTGAAGAATCAGTATCCCTTGCCCCGCATTGATGATTTGTTTGACCACCTTCAGGGAGCTAGAGTGTTTTCCAAGATTGATTTGAGATCTGGGTATCATCAGCTGACGATTCGGGATTCTGACATTCCGAAGACTGCTTTCAGAATCAGATATGGTCATTATGAGTTCTTGGTTATGTCATTTGGGCTGACAAATGCCCCAGTTGCGTTCATGCAATTGATGAACAGCATGTTTCAACCTTACCTTGATTCTTTCGTCATTGTGTTCATTGATGACATCCTGGTTTATTCTCGTAGCCAGGAAGAGCATGTTCCGCATTTGAGAGTTGCGTTTCAGAGGTTGAGGGAGGAGAAGCTTTATGCAAAATTCTCCAAGTGTGAGTTTTGGCTTGGTTCAGTAGCTTTCTTAGGGCACGTGGTGTCTAGTGAGGGTATTCAGGTTAATCTGAAGAAGATAGAGGCGGTGCGGAGTTGGCCCAGACTGTCCTCAGCTACAGAGATTAGGAGTTTCCTTGGTTTGGCGGGATATTATCGTCGCTTTGTGGAGGGATTCTCTTCTATTGCTTTGCCTTTGACCAGATTGACCCAGAAGAGTGCTCCATTCAGATGGTCTGATGAGTTTGAGGAGAGCTTTCGGAAGCTCAAGTTAGCATTGACCACCGCTCCGGTACTAGTTTTGCCTATTGGTTCGGGTTCTTACACAGTCTATTGTGATGCTTCTATAGTTGGTTTGGGATCAGTATTGATGCAGGACGGTAGGGTGATTGCCTATGCATCCAGACAATTGAAGGTGCACGAGAAGAATTATCCAGTGCACGATCTTGAGTTAGCTGCCATTGTTCATGCCTTGAAGATTTGGCGGCATTATTTGTATGGAGTACAGTGTGAGATTTTCACTGATTATCGCAGTTTGCAGTATCTGCTGAAGCAGAAGGACTTGAATTTGCGTCAGAGGAGGTGGTTGGAGCTTCTCAAGGATTATGACCTCACTATCTTATATCATCCGAGGAAGGCCAATGTAGTGGCTGATGCCCTGAGTCACAGGGCAGAGAGTTTAGGGAGTCTAACCCACCTTCCAGTAGCAGAGCGGCCATTAGCCCTTGATGTTCAGGCCTTAGCAGGTCGGTTGGTGAGACTGGATCTATCAGAGCCCTTGCGGGTGTTGGCTTGTGTAGCCTCCAGGTCTTCTCTTTACGATCAGATTAGAGCACGCTAGTATGATGATCCACATTTGCTTGTTCTTTAGGACAGGGTCCGTCGCGGTGATGCTAGGGATGTGGTTATTGGTGATGATGGGGTCATGAGGATGTAGGGCCGGATTTGTGTGCCCAATGTAGATGGGCTTCAAGATTTGACTCTAACAAAGGCCCATAGTTCGCGGTATTCCATCCATCCGGGTGCCGCAAAGATGTATCAGGATTTGAGGCAGCATTAATGGTGGAGGAGGATGAAGAAAGATATCGTGGAGTTCGTGGCTCGGTGTCTCAACTGTCAGCAGGTCAAGTATGAGCACCAGAGACCAGGTGGATTGCTTCAGAGATTTGATATTCCGGAGTTGAAGTGGGAGCGGATGACCAGGGACTTCGTAGTTGGACTCCCACGGACTTCGAGGAGGTTTGATGCTATATGGGTTATTGTGGATCGGCTGACCAAGTCCGCGGACTTCATTCTTGTTGGTACTACTTATTCTTCGGAGAGGTTAGCTGAGATTTATATCAGGGAGATTGTCCGATTGCATGGGTTCCAGTTTCTATCATTTCCGAAAGAGGTACTCAGTTCACATCTCAGGTTTGGAGAGTCGTGCAGAGAGAGTTGGGTACTCAGGTCGAGTTGAGCATAGCGTTTCATCCTCAGACCGACGGGCAGTCGGAGCGTACCATTCAGATTTTGGAGGATATGTTGCGTGCTTGTGTGATTGACTTTGGTGGTTCATGGGACCAGTTTCTGCCACTAGCGGAGTTTGCATATAATAACAGCTATCAGTCGAGTATCCAGATGGCTCCGTATGAGGCTTTATATGGTAGGAGGTGCAGATCTCCAGTTGGTTGGTTTGAGCTGGGTGAGGCTAGGCTATTGGGCACAGGCTTGGTTCAGGATGCATTGGTTAAGGCAAAGTTGATTCAGGAGCGGCTTCGCACGGTGTAGTCTAGGCAGAAGAGTTATGCGGACCGGAAGGTCCGAGATGTGTATTTCATGGTTGGGGATAAGGTGTTGCTGAAGGTATCTCCCATGAAGGGTGTTATGAGATTCGGGAAGAGGGGGAAGTTGAGTCCTAGGTTCATTGGGCCATTTGAGGTGCGTAAGAGGGTTGGGAAGGTGGCTTATAGGCTTGCTATGCCTCCTAGTTTATCAAGTATTCATCTAGTATTCCATGTTTCGATGCTCCGGATGTATGTTGGTGACCCGTCTCATGTTTTGGACTTCAGCACGGTTCAGCTCGAGGGTGATATGTCATATCAGGTAGAGCCAGTGGCTATTTTGGGTCGACAGGCCAGGAAGCTGAGGTCTAAGGATATACTTTCAGTGAAGGTTCAGTGGAGAGGGCAGTCGGTGGAGGATGCCACCTGGGAGACCGAGCGGGAGATACGGGACAGATATCCTCACTTATTCAAGACTCCACGTATGTTTCTAGACCCGTTCGAGGATGAACGCTTGTTTAAGAGGGGGAGGATGTAACAACCCGGCCGGTCGTCCCGTGAGATTTACCCTGCTTCCTCTATTTCTGCATTTGTCATATATTGCTAGCCTATTCTTTTTTGTGTTGGGTCAATTGGTTTGGGTCCGGAGTGGTTATGGTGAGAATTGAGGCATTTAGTCTCTTAAAGTAACCTAATAGTTGAATAAGTCAATTGAGAGTTGACTTATTGGTGAACGACCTCGCAATGTGGATTTTATGGCTCGTATAGCTTTGTTAGGTGATTTGGCACTTAGAAGAGTGTTCGGAATGAAGTTTTGATGTCCGATGTAGAATTAGGCTTGAATTGGTAAAAGTTAGTTTTTGGAAATTTTCGGTCGGTAGTGGAAAATAGGCTATCGGGGTCGGAATGGAATTTCGGAAGTTGGAGCAGATTTGTAATGTCATGTTAGGTATGTGTGCAAAATTTCAGGTTAATCGGAGGTGTTTTGGTTGGTTTCGGCGTAGTTGGCGAAATTTGGAAGTTTCAAAGTTCATAGGCTTGAATTTGATGTAATTTTGCTGTTTTCGTGTTTATTTTTGGTGTTTTGAAGGCTCGACTAAGTTGGAATAATTCTATGGGGTGTGTTGGTATGTTTGGTTGGGGCCTCGAGGGGCTCGGGATTGATTTCGGATGGTTGACGGGGTTTTGAACTTTGAAATTTGCAGCAATTAGCTGCTGGTGTAAGTTTCTGGTGTTCGCCGCGCCTGCAGAAGGGTAGCCGCAGGTGCGATGTCGCAGGTGCAAAACTTCACGTGCAGGTGCGGAAGGAGACTAGGCAAGGGAAAAGCGCAGGTGCAAAGAGATGGTCGCACCTGCGTAGCCGCAAGTGTGGAGGAGTGGCCGTAGGTGCGAGAATTGACCCGTTAGTGGGATTTCGCAGGTGCGCACCTGGGACCGCAGGTGCGGGTCTGCAGGTGCGGAATTTCTGGGCAGAACAGTATAAAAAGGGGCCTCCATGAAATTTATTTCATTCCACCATTGTTGCATGCGGTAGGAGCTCTTTTGAAAGCAAATTGAAGAGGGAATTTGTGGTTCTTCAGTGAAGGTAAGTTCTCAGGTTATTAAAACCGTTTCTATGCTATTTTGTTCGGATTAGGCTTGTAAATTGGAGGATTAAAGTAGGAAAAAGGTTGGGAAGAATTGGGAGGATTGGAAAATTCTTTTGGCAATTTGGGTAGGCAAATGTGGTCCGATTGTGGTGTTCTTGGTATGTATAGAATCGTGGGAGGACGAGGATTCTAGTGATGTAATATTTATCGAATTCTGAGACGTGGGCTCGGGGCTCGGTTTTGGCCGAATTTTGAGATTCTTGTATAATTTGATAGTTTTCGATTGGGTTGTGTTCCTTTAGTATATATTAATGATGTTAAATTGGTTTTGGCTAGATTCGGAGCAATCGGGAGCCAATTTAAGGGTCAAGAGCATAGCGGACTAGTGTTGCGGCCCGGTAGAGGTAAGTAATGGTTATAAATCTTGTCTTGAGGGTATGAAACCCCGTACTACGTATTTCTCACTGATTTTAGAATGGCACACATGTCGGATGACGAGTATGTGGCGCGCACTGATTTTTGGATTTGGTCCACTCCGCGGCAACTAATGAGTTGCATATTTTACTCAAAACCTTATGTTAAATTATGTTCTAAAGATTGTTGAAATATTTGGGCTATAAGTCGTGTTTGGGGCCTCGTGCCGATCTGTTTAGACCCCTTGGGGGATTTTTACTGTTGTTTCCTCACTATTTGTTGATGATTTCACTCTTCGGGATTGTGCTTACTGTTTTCGAAACTCAGCCTTATTTACACTACTTTGAGATTTAAAAATGATATTTTGGATTAAGTACCCTATTTTACTGATTCGCCCGAGGGGCTTTTTGAGTGGTTCTGTTGAATTAGGTCGAGGGCCTGATTGTGAGGATATGATACACCACGAGGTGGCTTGATATTAGCGTTTGGGCTGAAGGAGCCCTCCGGAGTCTGCACACACCCCCAGTGAGCATACAGAGTGCCAAGTGCCGAGTGCCGAGTAACGATTGATTGGGAGGCATGAGTGACTGTGAGGTGCTGAGTGACTGTGAGGTGCTGAGTGACAATGAGATGCTGAGCGACTGATTATGAGTGACTGTGAGGCATGCCCGAAGGGCTGATTATGATACATGTTTTTGCTCGAGGGTCTACTTATGGTTTTACTACTTTCACTCTGAGCTTATGAGATATGTTTTGCCCGAGGGGCCTCTATATGATTCATTTCATTTTCATACTAAATCTTTCGATTTGAAGTTGTTAAAAATATGCATTCTTCAAAGGACTTTTCTGAAGATGGTTTTACGGCATGATGATTTCATATATCTATCTTTATACTGTTGGAAAGAAAGCTTGTGCATATTGTGAATTGATGACATTGAATTCTATGTGATTTCTTGCCACTTAGACTTGATTTATTTTCATTACTACTGAGTTGGCGTACTCACATTACTCCCTGCACCCCTATGTGCAGATTCAGGTGCAGATACGGAGCATTAGCTATCTTTTTCGTGCGGAGCGGGGTTGCGGGATATAGAGATAGCTGTTCAGCGTCCGCAACATCTCTGTTTTCCCATCTTGTTGTATCTAGCTAGTTATTCGGAGGTTTTGTACTATAATAGTATACCTTTGGCTTACTTTTCTTAGATGCTCATGACATGTTGGCTCCGGGTTTTGGGGTTGGTGGCACTGTTTATTGGCCTAATGTATTTAGTAAACTCTGCGTATTTTATGAAATGCTTGAAATTTGATTGGGATTTTTAAAGAAATTGTGAACACGTGGTAATTGGCTAGCCTAGTTCCACGATAGGCGCCATCACGGCCGGTTTAGGATTTGGGGTCGTGGCAGACAATCAATTTAACCTTAAAGGAAAAAACGTTCAAGGCATATATATTAGTCATCATCACCATTATGCTCATTTTTGGCATCAAAATTCCATTTGGGAAAATATTTTAAAAGTTCATATCATATTTTATAGTACAATAAGCAACGACAATTCTTAGATTGGTAAAGAAGTTCATACGAAATTGTACTGCGTAATAACAACGGGATTTGGCAATTCTAAGGGAGTACGGTGCAATCATTCTCAAGAATATCACATGGATTTTTCCTTACTCCGGGTATGCTAAGGCTAAGCCCTTCCTTCATTTTAGCATGATCTCGTAATTACCCAAGTTTGATAACGAGGCATAAAGAAAAATTCATGTCCCGGAGTTTACGTATATTTTTCTAGTTTTGTAAGCTACAATATTCTCCTTATCGGGACTTCATATTCAAAATTGAGTATTTCCTTGTTCCAGTCAAGAGAGCAGAGAATATATATATATATATATATACAGTATTACAGTATTTTCATTACCATCGAGCTATAACCGATGGGCAGGCCCCTATTTGACAACCTCTGATCAGATGCTAAGTTATATACCGAGCCTGCTGTGGCCGAGCGCCTATGAGCGAGCCATGTTGGTCGAGATACAAAGCCTAGTATGGCCGAGCGCCTATGAGCGAGCCTACTACGGCAGAGC
>MDKJ01182855.1:0-10010 GCA_005239525.1 Nicotiana knightiana | reverse complement strand
GAATTGAACGTATCAATTGAGTTTATTAAATACTAAACTGGTGTTTAATCAAGTTTCTCCAGACTTTTAAATATCAATTTGTGTTGTTTAACTAATTCTACTAACAAAATGATCAACTAGTAATTAATCTAACAATTTAATGTAAACAATAATATTAAAGGTCTAAGGTTATGGTTTCCCCCGTTGGTGAATTCTTTCTCCGATACTTCTTATAGCTTAATTAATCGTCTCTATCAATCATGAACTCTCTATCTACCATAAATCTCTCTCAAGTAATTATGATAATTTACTAGACGCACTCTCTCAAGTTACGCTAGCTAGATTGCATTACAGTTCACTTTAGATTGCACCCGAGGTATCGTTATCTCTAATCCAACCTCTAAACCCTCGGTTATGACTTTCGTCTATACTCTGGGAGTGGTGTTGTTCAAACAATTACCTAAATATGCACTCTCTCTCGAGTAGATACATACTAAATAGGCACAGCTAATTGATGGCCATTCAATTAACTACAATAAGAACGTAGTTGAACAAATAGAGAATAATCAACCAAAATATATTAATATCAAAAGAAATTCATCCCCAACGGGTTCTACCAAAACCGTAGATTAAAAACTTAGCTACTCATGTTTAAACTAAACAAAACTACAAATAATTGCATAATTGAAATATAAAATAAGAATTACTAAATGTAGAATCGATGTTCTTGCACTTCAATGGAATTTTCTTCTTGTCTACTGTTGATCCACGAAAATCCCCCGTTTAATTGTGTTTTAGGAGTCTATTTATAGGTTTAGGGTGAACCCTAACCGTGTAGGAGACTTCTATTTTACTTGGGAAACACTTAAACTCGTCAAACTCGGACTTGGGCAACAATGGAGACCCCTGGCGTTTGGGCTCTAACGCCCCCTAATGCCGGGGGGGCCTGGCGTTATGGCTCTAACGCCTCCCTAACGCCAGGGGGCCCCCCCTAACGCCAGGGCGGGCCATGCTTCATGGGGCAAACGCCCAGCTATCGCCCGGGCGTCTCCTTTTGCATATTTTTGATGTATTTGCATCCCTTTAGCTCCGTTTCCATTTCCAATTCACCTACACATGAAACAAACTCCATTAAGCACATAACAAGTGTAATTCTATCATTAAGGCTCATAAAATGTAAGGTATATCACATGTTAAACTATGCAATTTAGTCTCGCATCAATATATCTTAAGGGAACACAGGACCTGGTTATGTATTACCCTTCAGGTGACAATTTTAATCTTGTTGGTTATGCTGATGCTGACTATGCAGGTTATTTGGTGGACATGAAGAGCACATCTGGAATGGCTCACTTCCTAGGATCCTGTCTAATTTCATGGGGCACAAGGAAGTAAAATTCTGTAGCTCTCTCAACAGCTGAAGCAGAATATGTTATTGCAGCCTCTTGCTGTGCCCAACTATTATGGATCAAACAACAATTGGAGGATTTTGGTGTATACATTGATTGTGTACCTCTTCTATGTGACAACACCAGTGCACTCAACACGGCAAAGAACTCGGTCCAGCAAAAAAAAACTAAGCACATTGATGTGAGACATCATTTTCTCAGAGACAATGTGGAGAAGGGGCTTATTTACATGAATTTCTATAGTACAGAAGACCAAATTGCAGACATCTTCACCAAAGCTCTAGGCAGGGAACATTTTGAGAAAAACAGGATGGCACTAGGGCTACTTAAGCCTAATTGAGAACCTGATTCCTTTCCATATGGCTATGAAAGTTACATTTACGTAAATCTAGCTAAAGTGTTTTCTGGCCAAGCCTAACTCACTTCTATACCATTGCAAGTAGACACGCATGATGATTACAGAAGTTGAAGGAACAATGCATGAGCGGAAAAAAAGAGTTGAAAATATTTTTTAAAGACCAGTCAAGAACCTGGTTCTTGTACCACTAGTTAGTAGTCTTGTGTTTTCCTCATGCATATCTCAAAAGAAACAAAATTACATGCCACGTCATCCACCTTCTCAGACCTTGTATATCACGTATTTTCTTTCAAATCTTTTAACTTCCCTCTGCAACGGTACATCTTCCCACAAACCTACCACCATTTCAAAAACCCGTTTCTCTCTTCACTTATAATTATATCTTCCCTCCATAAAGATCATCCTTCGTCCTCTCTCCATTTTCCAGAATCTTCAACCAACTTTCCACCATGGCAGAAGAGAAAGTTTCCCTACCCACTGTGGAGGACAACATCCTCGTTTCTTCCACCACTTTAGAACCACCACCAAATACCTCCTTTTCTGCCAATACTAACACCAATATGTCCAAACCTGATTCTCTTTCCTCTCCCATCTCTCTCACAACCCCATCTAACCTTATTCCTTCCACAAGTGTTGAGGACTCAGAAGCCCCAAAAGTAGATGTTGTTTCTTCTCTGTTGCCTGATACTCTCACAGATCAGAACAAAGGTGAAAAAGAGTGTGTATCTCATCAAGAAAAAGAGGCCTCTGAGGAAGACATTGATCAATACATAAGCTCTCCTATATTGGACATTGTGGCTCTCATGGAATCATAAGAAAAAGAGGCAGCAGAAAACATAATGGCCATTGTTGTTGAGGGACTAGTGAGTGAATGACCTTTTACCCTGCCTGAGTCTCAGGGGGAAGAAACTCCGCTCATAGAAGAGGAAGGAATGATGGTGCTCTTTGAACCTCATGCACCATAAGAAGCTACTGGGAACCCTACTAATGAACCTGATCCCCTCTCTAAAGGAACAGGTCACACTGAGTCGTTGGAATCTATCCCTCCAGTTGAAAAGCCTAGTGAAGAGGATGATCAGGATGATGTGGTTCTTAGTGCTCGCTTCAAGATCAGAAATCCAACAGTCACTCCCGAGCCCCCTTCTAAGTGACCTACTACGAGGTTGTAAAAGAAGGAGGCTTTTGAGTCTGCTCTAAAGAAAAGCAGGAGAAGTAGCAAGAAGAAGAAGAAGAGGCTGATGAAATATGGGGAAATTGTGTGTGACAAAAATATTTCAGTAGTAGCGGTAGATGAGGATGCTCAAGAGGAACCAAGTTCCTTAATTAAGCGATCCAAGAAAAAGAAACAATCCATTGAAAGTGCTTCAAAGGAAGATGTTGAAAAATCAAGTAAAAAGTCTGTGAAAGGTGGTGTCAAGTTTAAGCAAAGTGTGGAGGAGAAATATATGTTTGATGATGACATTCTGGTAGAATCAAGTGATAAAGGGAAGTTCATTGGGAGGTTTGGGAAAAGAAAGTTGGAAACTGTTGAGGAACCCGGTTCTACAAAGAAGGTGAAAAGTGTAAGTGGTCTAAGACAAGAAAGGTTGAGACATCAAAAGGTGCTTTGGGATCGCATGTTTGACCCAGAAATTTCAGAAATGGCAGGAATGAGACAAATTCTTGAGATGGTGGAATTTCAACGCTGGGGCCATCTGTTCAAAGTGGATGTGCCCAAAGTGTATGAGTATGAGGTCCAAAGCTTCTATGCCGACCTCTTCACTGTTGAAGATAACCACATCTGTGTGTTAGTCAATGGATTGGATATGGTATTGGATGCTAGTGTGTCGGGAGATATTCTCAAGGTCCCATCCGAAGGGTTGTCATCTGTGAGAGGTGCTTGTGGATCAAACTTTAGGCGCGCCATTGTGAAGGAAAAAGCTATTCAAAACATGGGGAACGGGTACACAAGAAGGCTTTGCTTTCTGTGTACCAACTACTCTTCAAATTGGTTAACAAAGTTCTGCTCTCTCGTGCTGAAAGGAGGTCCATTACTTCCAGGTATAACATGTACCTAATGGAAGCACTCGATGAGTTCTGTTCTATCAGCTTTTCTACCATTATGATTGAACATAAGCAGAAAGTGGCAGATTTCAAAGATGAGAACCATGGGCTTCCGTATGGCTTTCTTCGTGTCTTCAAGTTTTTCGATGTACCCTTAGGGAATCCCAAGATGGGGACCAGAAAAAAACCTTCTCAAAGACTACACTGGAAGAATGTTAATGTATTGAAAAAGTTGGGGGAGTGGGGAGCACTTTAACGATCTCTAAGTTAATCAACGCCCAGAATAGTGGCATAGAGGAAATCAGGAAGTTGAAGGCAAGGAATGCCATTCTTGAGACTCAACTTAGTCAGGCTGTAGAAGCACCAGGATCTTCTAGCTTCACCAGTGAAGAAGTTGCTCGTCTGTCTAAAGGAAATACTGAGGTCAGGCAACAGGTGCAGAACCTGAGAGAGAAGCTGCTCGAAGAGCAAATGACCGCAAATGCTCGGATGGATCTTGTTCTCAAAACTCTTGTTGCCTCCTCCAGTGCTCCCTAAACAAATCTTCCAGTGACCAATGTCAAGTTTCTATCTTTTTTCTTTGATGACTTGTGGTAGTTATTTTTATTTATTTTTGTTGATGTGGACGGATTTCACCTGTACTTCTCCTGTTTTCAACAGTCCAAACTTTCCTTTCCTATAATGGCAAAGGCTTATGTCTTATAAATATCTATGAAGACTCTCTTTTGCTGTTAAATGCATGTGTTCTCTGCTTCTCTTTTCTATCATGTTGTGTGCACATAAGTGGCATGAGTTAATTAGGCTAGACTTCTTTATGTTGATTTCTTGCTTGTGTATTTTTAATGATGCCAAAAGGGAGAAGACAATTGAAGCAGGGAGATCTGATTAAGGGGGAAGCATAGATTCAGGGGGAAATTATGGAGTTCCTGGTATTTTATCTGGTTTATTGTGCTCTGCAAATGGTTGTCAATTTTGAAAGTTTGTCATCATCAAAAAGGGAAAATTTAATGGGTTTAAAGTATCTTAGATTTATGTTTTGATGATCTAACAAATTTATTGTCAAGAACCAGATAAAGGACCTGATGCACACTTGGTATATTTATCCATCAATGGACCCAAGCTAATGTGAGTTGTATGACTTCATACAAAAAAGAATCAACTCAGGGACCTGATCCCTTGGAGTTTCCCTGACAGCCGCATGAAGTCAACTCTACAGTTGGAAAGTGACTGTCTGCACTGTACACGCTACAGTGCAGAAACAGTGCAGCAGTCACTTCCCATTGGGAAGGGCTTTTTACCAACCAAGTGTTTAAATCATCCATGTGATGCCATCCTAAGTATATCAACAAGAAGCATTACAACAAAACTTCACTTGAACACTTGTGAGATTACTCAAGCATTCAAGATCTGATAGAGCATTGAAGTTACAAGTGTATCAAAAACAAAGTGCAACACTACTACGGACCAGTTCCATAACAAGTCTTGTGTATGTCCTTAGTTGAGTTGTATCTTTGTATTTGTTATTCATTTTAATTCCTAAGTTGCTTATCTAGAAGCTTTTACTAGGAACTTCCAAAAATCATAAACCATTAGAGTTTGTGTCGTGACTAGAGTTAGTCATGAGTTGAAGTCTTTGTAATAAGTGTATTACATGTTACTGAGGGATTAAGAGTTTAATTCCTAGGTTACAATAGGTTGTAATCTAAAGATTGATCAAGTAGTGAAGTTGAAATCCTACTAGTGTAGGTCGTGATTTTTTATCCCCTTGAGCAGGGATTTTTCCACGTAAAATCTCTTGTGTCATTTACTTACTGTTTCATTAGTTATTTCTGTGGAAACTGATATAGGACCAGGTCTCTATACAGTTTGGTGGACTCATACATTCTATCACCTGGAAATTCGAGGGACTAAAGCTCTGAAGTTGAGTGCTCACTGGTATCCTTCCTGATAAGTTATTGAACAACAGATTCAAGAAGCTCAAAGTTGACAAACTCGAAAAGCTTTGGGGGAATTGACCAAAAAGATGATTTTTTGAAAGATATACGGACTCCAATACTGTCATGTTGCCAATGCCATTTGGAATTCTACCAGAAAAATGGTTTTTTGAGAAATTAAATGATCTCAATCCTACAAGACTGGTAAGAGTTGTGGGGATTTTTCGGAAAATATTATTCTTAGACATATCCATGCTGGTAAACAATGCCAAAATGGTATTATACTGGTACATGTTGCCTTTAGTTGTCACCATTGTGCTCTCTCTTACAACTCCAACATAGTAAGAATAACTTAAATCATGACCATCTTCCAATACCGTTCTTCCTTTGACCATTGCAATGAAATTGCTAATACAACTTGGTATGATTCCAACAAAATCATTATTTGAAGGTCTAAGATCTAAAGATCTTTAATATAATGACCCGATCGGTCGTTTTAAGCTATAGCGTGTCATTCGGCGGTTAGAGGCCATGAGCAACTTCACTTCAGGTATTATGACTTGCACGCAAGATCGGAATTAAATTTCGAAAAATTCAGAGTTGAATTGAAAAGAAAATTCTCATTTCGGATGCTTTAAGTTGGAAGAATTTGGCTAAAGTGTGATTTTTGAGTAAATGACCTTGGAATTAGAATTTGAAGGGTCCAACAGGTTTATATGATGATTTTGGACATGGGCGTATGTCTAGATCAGGTTTTAGATGACCCGGGAAATTATATGAATTTGGCTAAGTGTCTATTGTGGAAGTTGGCATTTTGGAAGAATTTCATAAATTTGGGTTGAAGTGCATTTCATTGTTATCGTTGTCCGTTTGGGATTTTGAGTCTGGGAATAGCTCCGTATGGTTATTCTGGTATTGGGAATCGTCCGGAAGCGGATTCGGAGGTCCGTACGTCATTTTGGGGTCATTTGGCCAAAGTTAGAAATTTGAAGATTTTTGAGAAGTTTAACCGGAAGTGGACTTTTTGATATCGGGGTCTGATTCCGATTCTGAAAGTTGGAGTAGGTCCGTAATGTCGAATGTGACTTGTGTGCAAAAATTGAGGTCAATCGGACGTGATTTTATAGGTTTCAGCATCGAATGCAGAAGTTTGAAATTCTAAAGTTCATTAAGCTTGGACTGGGGTGCGATTTATGTATTTGACATTATTTGATGTGATTTAAGGTTTCGAACAGGTTCGCATTTTATTTTTAGACTTGTGTGGGTGTTTGGTTGGAATCCACGGGGCCCCAATTTACCATTTCTTTACCGAAGTGGCGTACGTCTTTCAAAAACACTGTTGTTCCAATCATCAAAATCCAAATGAATAAATTCCCTTCACCACTGAAATTCTGAAACCCCATTTTTCTCCATTCCCAAATTCAAAACAGTAACACCAAAAAAGATGGAGGCTCTTTTTGCTCAATTCACCACTCTTTCAGATCAAGCTCTCTCTGACAAGAACTTCGACCCTTACACCATAGAGGATGATCTCATGAAACTCTTCGAAGTGGAAGCTTACAAGGTTTGGGCAGCAATGGAATTAGATCAAGAAAAGCAAGTTGAAAAAGCTGAGAATTAAGTGAAGGAGGCAGAGGATCATCTCAACACTTCCATGGAAGACGCCATGGAATAATTTCGCTGTTTCGACGAGGAAATGAACCAAATGGCTAAAGTTGAATATGATAGCTTAGTGGGTGTTGCTGAAAGAGCAAGAAAAATGGGAAAGACTATGGAAAAAGTGGCTACAGTTGCTCCTAAAAATTATATTGAAGGTGGTGTTAACTCTGCTGGTGCCTCTATGAAATCTGCTATTAAAGCCATTTCTTCTCACAACTCTAATAAGAGATTATTTTGGAGCGTTGGGCATCGGTTTGAGTTGTTGGAAAGGCTTGGGAGCCAATTATGGGACTTCGGAGCGAGTTAAGCCCCCTTTCTAACCTTGTAAGAGAGAATTGTCCTCATAGGTGAAATAATCAATTATGTGCTACTATTTGTGGGGCTACGTACGCACGAGATGACGAGAGTCCGTGCGTAGCTACTAATATGCTTAAGTTCGGATAGTCTAGAACCCAAAAGCATGCTATACTTGAAATATTTGTAACCTTATTGACAATGTAAATTGCTTAAACCATATCGAATTAGTAAATGAATTTCTAAAAAGGTTAAACTTCATTTTCTTATATCGTTAAAAGAGAATTGACTTTTCCTTGGTTAAATGTTCCATGATGAATTCTTGATTGATTGTTTGAATGTTTGACCGTGTCGCATGTATGATTCGCGAGCAAGGTAATAGATGTATTTATGGTTCGCGTCATGCGACTCTTTGGCAGTGCACATTTTATTATTATGTTGGATCGGGCCACGACCTCGGCATGATTTGCACATGCTTGTAATGCTTGCTTGAGATTTGCAAAAATCGATATTGCCTCCCTGACCTAAGATAAATTGATAAAACAATGAAAAATAAATCTTTAAAAATCTATTATTATTAAAGGAATGGTTTACCTCCTTCAAGATTAATTAGTTTACATTTGCCTTATAAAATCCATGATGTTTCACATTATTAATATATTATCATTGGACCACTAGTAAGTGTCGAAATCGACCTCTCTTTACTACTTCTTCGAGGTTAGATGTGATACTTACTGGGTACACGTTGTTTTTGTACTCACACTACACTTATTGTGCATTTTTGTTGCACAGACTCATGTATATCTGGTGGCCTAGTTGGACGCATCGGCATGGTTGATACGGAGACTTAGGTGAGCTGCACCTCTCGAGACGACCCGTAGCCAGCAGAGTTTACTTCAGAGTATTGTATTGTAGTTTCCTTTCTGTCCAATTTATATTCCGTACAGTTATTGTATTATCTTGTTCTCCCTAAAATATGCTTATGCACTCGTGACACCGGATTCTGGGATGATTTCAGGGTTATTCAGTAGGTAAATTTTGAAAAGACATCATTATTTATCCAGTGAAGTTTATTATTTATTGTTTAATGTTTAAAAGAAATGATTTCGAAAATCTTAAAACAAAAATTTACTAGTTATATGGTGTTGGCTTGTCTGACAGTGGTGTCAGGCACCATCACGACCCTTAGTGGATTTTGGTTCTTGACATTTAAGGTAACAAAGTTCTTTGAGGCAATACACCATGAATTTATTTGACTGAAGGCTAAGGATTATCAATTTTGGATACCTCGTTTCCAACGATGATGGTAATTGCCCAACAAGCTCATTCACGGCTAAATCTATTTTATGCAATTTTTCCAGGATGAAGCAAACGGACCGTTAAGTCTATTTCTTCTAAAGTCCAAGGATTGCAAATTACTCAAAACCTCCAAGGATCTTGGTATGCCTCCAATCAAGTTATTGTCCCTCAAAATTAAAACTTTCAACTCTGGCTAGATCATCCAACAATTAGGAATTACTTCTGACAAATCATTTCCCCCAAGATTTAAGATCTCCAATTTATAAGATCCATTCTTTGCTTGACACAAGAAGTTAGATAAACCTTCTGAAAATGAATTGTTCGAGAGGTCTAGTCAGTTACAACGGTTGAAATCTGAGGTAATAAACTGCTAAAATTGTTAGAACCCAAGTACATTATCCAAGGACCTTGTCCAGATGACCAAGAAGGTGCTGCAAATTGGTTGTGAGAAAGATTGAGAAATGTAATTGGAGAAGCTAAGTTCCAAAACCAAGTTGGAACATCACCTTGTATTCCATCATTTGATATATCCAAATTCACTATCTGTTTCTGAGTCTGGATCCACATGGGAAAGTGAGGCCCGATGTTCCAGCCTCCTATTACAAAATTGATGGCTTGAAAAGGTGGAATCCAATTTCGACTCACTTTTAAGGTTAGACTATTCGTAGATGCATAGAAATACCTTAATTGCGTCAAGTTAGTGAAATGACTTTCTGTTACAACACCTTGTAACCTGTTATTAAAGATGTATAAGGATTCAAGCATTGAAAGTGAGCCAAGACTTTCTAGAAGATTTCTAGTTAGTATTGTCCCGTAGGGTTAAGTATCTCAAGGCAGAACAATTTCTCAAGCCGTTGAAGAACTCAGATACTTCTTCCTCAAACAGATTTTGTGAGAAATAAAGATATTCTAATTTCCGCAACTTTCCATTTACATTTGGTAATTTGCCAGAAAGCATATTATTGGAAAGGTCAATATATATATATATATATATATATATATATATATATATATATATATATATATTTTTTTTTT
>ML418816.1:80210-96891 GCA_005239525.1 Nicotiana knightiana | reverse complement strand
TTTTAAAGGGTTAAGCAGTCATCATCTAAAAACTATATACCTTCGAGTCCCGTATGTTTTTCCTTTTCAGGAAAAGGACCACAAGGAAGGAATAGTCAAGTGCTCGAGATTTCATTCTTCAAAGCTCAAACACTTGGGGGACTATACAGTATGGAAGGAAAAAATGAAGCAAAAAAGACTATCAAAAAGTCAAATCTCGAGCCCGAAGATCCATCTATCCAGCAAGCCAAGTGATACGAGCAAAATCGGAAGAGCCAAAGACTAGAACACAAAGCCTAATCCAAAAAATGTTTGAACATGTTCAGGTTAAAAGGAAAAATGTTAACAACGAGGAAGAAATGCAAATATTTTTACTTATTCAAAACAGTTATGGATAAAAGATCATCATCATTGTACTCATTCAAAACTGTTGTAACTAAAAATAGTTACGAAATCTTTGTACTCATATAGAAAACTGTTATCAAATAAAACAGTTACAGATGAAAGATCAAAATCCTTGTACTTGTTCAAAAAACTGTAAAACAGTTACGGATGTAAGAGCATTTCCCTCGTGCTTATTGAATACTGTTGTCAACAAAAACAGTTACGGGTGAAAACCCCAATTTGAATATAAACTGTTACGAACGAAAAACAGTTTCCCTCTTGTATTAACTCGAAAAACTGTTACATACAGAAAACAATAACGAAATACAAGTGTATATCAAATATGTTAAAATAAAACAGTTGCAACATGAGTTTTAGACAATAATCAAACACATGTAAAATGTTGTGAAAGTCCAAACAAAAAAAAACTAACACATGAAAATTTCCTATCACTCTATTGCATTATTACACCTTTATGAAGTTGAAACGTCTTCTTCATTAAGTGTCGATCAGAAAGGGCCCTCTTTCACAAATTATGCCTACTACAAAAAGGCACACATTTTATATGACACCGTGCCTATTACGAAAAGGTGCAAGTAATCTAAAGCATTCTATATGCAAAACTCAGAGATAAAACTAAAACCTCGAAAAATAAAGCATGCAAAAGACTTAAAGAGTAGAACAAAAACTCAATGGAAAACAAAAGTCATACTTGCATTAATATATTAAAACGGCTAAGTAAAAACTAAATATTAACTTATACTTAGCCGTATAGATTTTTTATATACATTGAGGTGCCCCTAAGTTGTCATTTGTGGACTTTAGAGAGATCCAAATTTACCCCCGATGGGACTGGGGGTAACCACCAATTGAGACAAAGATAAAAAAAAAGGGTGAACCAACATCTTAATCTTCTTGAGGAGGGGGATTAACTTCTTCATCAGCAAAAAGAGTAAGAGCAGCTTGGGAAGAAGAGGCTTGGACAGAAGGAGTCCCCCCTTTAGGTGGGGAAAGATCCAAACCTTGTTGAGNGGGTGAATCAACATCTTAATCTTCTTGAGGAGGGGGATTGACTTCTTCATCAGCAGAAGGAGTAAGAGCAGCTTGGGACGAAGAGGCTTGGACAACAGGAGTCTCACCTTCAGGTGGGGAAAGATCCAAACCTTGTTGAGCCTTTTCCATGGCTTCCTTGATCTTAACAATTTCAGCATTAAGGTCGAAATCTCCCCGACTCATGTCCGTCAATGTATCGAGCGAGAATTCATGTACTCCCAACTAACATCGACAGTTGCCGACTCTTCGAGACTTTCATAATCTCTCTCCCATATCTAAAGCTCAGCTCTTAACCCATCCTTCTCAACTTCAACAGCTTCATGGGCAGCCCTCAAAGGAACAATTGACTCCTCCAAATATTGGGTTTTGTCTAAAGCAAGGCGAAGATCCTCCTGAGTCCGGGTAAGTGACTGCACAAGCTCGCCTGAGTATTCCTCCTTCTGCTCTAGTAAGGCTTTCAAGCTCCTAACTTCTTCCGAGGCACGGGATAATTTCTCAACAAACTAAGACTCAAGAATGCTCTTGTCTTTGTGCGCTTGGTTAGAAGAAGCCTTCTCTACTGCCATCTCCGCAGCCACAACTCTCATCTGCCGCTCCAAGGTATTCTTTTCTTCTTCTAAGGCTTCCATGTCGAGCCTCAGGCTTTCATATTGCCCCTTCATATTCCCTACTTCAGCATGTCACTCATTTAGCTATTGCTCCATGTTAGAAATCCTCTTCATGAGTTCTGTGCCTATGAGATTGAGCTACAAAAACAAAATCAATTAGATACGGTAATTACATGCATAAAAATGAGATAAAAAAGAATGAATGTTACCTTCAAGGAGGAATGCACAACCTCATTAGCCCAAGTAAGAGAACTGTGACTATCTAGCTTGGTCCTCTATGTTGGGCCAATCAAAGGCTTCAACCACACTTCGGGTTGGCCGGATTTCTTAAAAAGGATCTCATCAGCCGAAACGTCAATTAGCACTTGCCTCATCTCTCTACTGGAAGACCCTACTTCTCTAACAGGAGGCACGGAAGCAGGCTGAGAAGAAGGAGCCACGAGCAATGAAATTTGTGGAGCTGAAGAAGTCTCAGGCACGGAAACTTGAGGAGCTCAGAAAGCTACGATCAAGGCAGCAGCATGAGCAGAAATGGCCAAAGAAGCAGTGGAAATAGCCGGAACGGATAAAGAGATTTCTCTAAAGGAGGGAGCAAAAACAGTCAGAGACGCCTCATTAATAGCAGGGCCAAAACCTTCGTGGAATAGATGATCCGCAGAATCATGAGCAAGAGAAGAAGAAGAATCCCCGAGGGTAGAAGGTCTGACATCAGGTACGGAAGACACTCCCACGGGTGTAGACTCATCGTCTGAGACCACTCTTCTTCTACGTGACCTGTGCACCAGAATTCCCTCCTCTTCTTCTTCTTATTATTCTAAGGTCTTAGACCCACCAGCTTTCCTATTGGAAGAAGAGGAACAAGTAATAATATCATGGGCATGAGCCAAAGACATCTTCGGAATAGATGCAGCAGACATCCCCCGAGCAGAAAACCCTGTCAAAAGTTAAAAGGTTAAACAAATGAAGAAAAAGAAGCTCGAGTAAGGAAAAGAAGCGAAAACAAAAGTTTCACTTACCATGAGTCTTCACTTTCCAACCGTACTTCACCGAGAAGTACTTCCAAGATCTTTCCTCCAATGGAGCAACCGACAACAACTTTTCTACCCAATCACGGATACCGAAGACATTCTCAACAGTACCCATGATTGCTGAAAGAGAAAGAAAATAACTACTGTGTTAATAAAACACTTAAAGAAAAGAGAATAAAAATAACATATGTGAGCTATATTGTACTCACATACGCGATTCCACTTCTCAGGGAAGGGAAGATTTTCCTCGCCCACTAAACCAACAGTGGGCACAACAATGTACCGAAGGTACCAACCTCTATCCTTATCGTCATCAGGGGTTACCAACACTCCTTTGCTCCTAGCAGCTAGAGTGAAAACCCCTTGACAAAATAAGGTAGGAGAATAAAGATGAATGAGGTGATTGAAGGAAAAAGGAACCGAGGCTAAAGAAGCTAAACATCTAAGACACGCGACAACCCGCCACACAAGAGGACCAACTTGTCCTAAGCAAATGTTGAAGAAACGACAAAATTCGATGATGACTGGATCAATAGGAGGTCTAAACCCTAGAGTAAAAGGGTAAGTGTAAACAAAAGAATGCCTCGTCTTGTAAGACGTTATTCTTTGATTACTATTCGGAATAACAATGGGAAAATCAGACTCCCAAGAACATTCCCTGCGAACAAGGGGAATCAAACCTTCGGTAATAAGAGTGGGATACCTATCAACACTATCAAGGGATAACGACTGGTCTACAAGAACCTGACTATCCCTAGTGAAGGTAAACTCAGCAGGAATGATTTCATCAACTCGTGGTTCGCGTAGGGGTTCGTGATGTTCTCTACCCCTGGAATAGAAATCTGGAAACCCTAGCTCTTGGGGAGACTAAAGACCTAGCAGAAGGAGGGGAAACAATCTGAGAAGAAGAAGAGCCTCTCGAAGGAGTAGAGCCTAAACTCCTCAGTCTACCACCCCTCCGACTCCGAGTCGGAGCGGAAGAGTGTGTCAATTCATCAACGTTTATGACTCCCTTAGATTGGTTTGAAGAATACATATCTACAAAGGCAAAGGAAAAAGTTCCTTACAAATAAAGTTTGAAAGTTATAAGCTTTTCGTGAAAGAAAAGGAAAAGGGGGTATTTATACTCGAAGACAAACGTCAAAAAATGGAAAAAAAAAACCAATGATGTGAAAACCATAATTGAAGATGTCACTTCGTGATTGATGCAGCCGCAAGAAATCCCTAAAGGCGCTGAATAATTACAGAACCAACCCAAGAATTCCACGTGGAATAAGCATTAAATGGAAGTGACAAGCGACACTTACGTACAGGAAAAGATACAATGATTCGAGTAAAGCGGCGGCAAAATATTCCCGCCATAAATGAGTATCCACTTACCAAATATTAATTGATAAATATATGGTAAGTGGGGGGACTATCTGTATTGGTAAAAAAAGAGCTTCACACGTGTAATAAATCTTGATGACTCAGTAGTCTACGTGGAGCAATGAAGACACGACAGCTGGACGGGACTCTAAGAAGAGGTACGAGGCAAAGAGGAACGACAAATCACATCCATGGGTTAATTAGCTACGGAAGTCTCAACCTGATTCAGAAGATGAAAAGACACGGACAAAAGTGTATTTGGACAGAATAAAGGGCAGATTCAGAGATCTTCAAATTAGAGATCCATACGTTACACAACATTCAATCAACAATTACGGTTGATTCATTGTAACGTTACACTAGAGCCATTATTAGTCATTAATGCTCAATCACCAAAAATGGTAGACGTTATGTTAGAAAATTCCCTATATAAAGGAGAAAAATGTAACCTGTAAAGGGAGAGAAAAACATTCGAACTACTATTGCAATATACTTACTTTTTGTGCATCTTACTGCTTTCCATTTACAAGTTTGCCTACAATTATAATTATTCTTTGGTTATCAGAAACTCGTGTTCTTCTTAAAATAGCTTTGGGCAAAGAATTCAATTATTTGGTTAAACACATGCCACCATGTATCATCCCTACAAAGTGTGCATCATCATGTGTAGGTAAAGGATTCTGCATGATATTCTGGGTGTCACTATCTTGGATCACAATCAATTTTCCTGGATCATCCTTTCTATTTCTCTTTTCAAATCCTGATAGCTTTCAACATTGTGCTCTTGGGCATTGGAATGGTACTCACACCTTTTAGAAGGGTCAAAGCTTCTTGCACGTGGGTCCACATGATTTGGAGGAATAGGTGAAATCATGTCATGATGCTTTAATTTCTCAAACAAGCTTGCATAAGACTCTCCTATTGGTATAAAATTATCTTTCAACCTTTGTTCCGCTTTATACCCCTGGCTTGGATGTGGGTTATAGGGCACTTGAAAATTTTGTGTTGCTGGTGAAGATTTTGTTGTGATGGTGCTCGTCTTTTGGGATGTGTTGGTGGATGGACAACATACTAAGGTGGAGCAAAAGAGTATTGTGGGTTTTGAGGTGGATTGTAGTCCTCAGGGGAATCATAAAAAACCGGACGAGGCTGATCATACCTTCGAGATGTTCTCCTGGGACCTCTTCTCAACCCTAATGTCATCATGGTTTCTTCATCATTCTTATTCGTGCCACTAAAATTACCTGATTCATCTGAACAACCTGAGTTGCGGCTTTGAGAACTGCTTGACTTATAATTTTTCCCGTCTTAAGGCCATTCTCAACCATTTCTCCAATTTTGACTGTTTCTGAGAAGGATTTTCCAACTGCGGACATCATATTTTGAAAATAATCTTGCTCTTGAGCCTGGAGGAAGACGATGATTAGCTCGTGGTCATCCATGGGTGGCTTAACTCTAGCCACTTGCTCTCTCCATTTAATGATATATTCCCTGAAACTTTCAGTTGGTTTCTTATTCCGGTTGGAAAGGGAAATACGGTTTGGGGTGATGTCAATGTTGTATTGGAACTATTTGACAAAGGCTTGGGCCATGTCATCCCAGACATACCAGTGAGATGTGTCTTGATCCAGAAACTATTCGGAGGCTACTCCCGTAAGGATTTCCCCAAAATAAGCCATCATCTTCCTCTCCTTCCGCACCTCTTAGTTGATTACAATACCTTTTCGGGTGGGCTTTGGGGTCTCCAAGTCCATCATAATTTCCAAATTTTGGGATCTTGAAACCAAGTGGCAAACGAATATCGGGGAACATATATAGATTCTTCTAACATGCCAACCCTTGCATGTTTTTCCAACTGTTGTTCTAAGCTTTTCACTCTTCGAGTCATTTATTCTTGTGCCATATTTTGGGCAGGCTTCTCAATATTTGTAGGAATATCAAACAGGTATGAGTCGTACTTAGGATAATGGTACTGTTATTGCTGGGTAAAAAATTGTGACTCATGAGTTTTCCTCTGCACCACCATCGACTGTGGAATGATGAAGACGAGCATAACAGTAATGGTTGTCTGATTGGTTGTCAATGGCACACTTTGAGAGCGTGCAACAGAAGTTCCAGTTGTAGTCGTACAGTTGGGATAAGGACTGAACCCAGGTGGATAGGATTGATCAGACAATGAGACCGGAATAGTAGCAATCGAGATGGATGTGAACTATGGGAAACCATGAATAGAAAAAGGCGGTTCTTGGCCATTGGCCTATGCTTGATGCATTTCAGTTATTTGCTATTCCAGTATTCTATTTTCCTCAACCACATTAGACTCTTGTTGAACCCGCTGACCCTGAGTCTCTTGACCACTCGTAACAACTTCGATGTCAGTTGTCATTGGCATTTTTCTCTTTGATCTTTTGAATTCTGGATGTGTTTCCAGCTTACCACAAACCGACCACCTCAAACTTTCTTCACAATTCAAAACAAAAGAAACGTTAGAATGAACTCAGTCGGTCCTTATTATTATCATTCTTCTCTTTTTTACTTTTTTTTCAAAGTCATTCGATCGAACCCGATATGGGTTGCCTACGTATCATGTGGAAACATGATTCAGATCTTGTATAATTCGGACAGATGGGGATATAAAGTAAATAAACTAACCTTTTTTTTGGATTTTGAATTTTTTTTTTCGAAAGAAGGACTTATAAAGAAGAAATTATTTGTGTTTCTTTAAATATTTGCCTCTTAATAAATCTTGAATCGGCTGTTGTAAAGTATTTTCTCTTATCGTGGAACGCACGGAAAGCCTCTGTAGCAGATACATGCGTCTATGGTTCGTATCGTTTGAGCCTCGACAATGCACAATTTAAATATTTTTATGCTGGATCAGGCCGTGTGACTTCAGCATAAATTGCGTGTAATAAATCTTTGGAACCATTTATAATTGATATTGTTTTATTGACTTGAGATGTAAATTTTTAAATGATGAAAATAAACTTGGGCTTTACTATTAGCAAAAGGATTTTTTATTATTTCCTGTTGTTGAGTTTTCAGCTATATTTATGTAATCCATGCTTAGTTATAATTTTGACATTTTATTGTTAACCCATAGTAAGTGTCAAAGTCAATCCATCGTTACTACTTCTTCGAGGTTAGACTGGATACTTACTGGATGCATGTTGTTTATGTACCCACGCTACACTTCTGCACTAACGTGCAAGATCTGAGGCAGGTGCATCTAGATATCAGTCCGATGTGCATCCTTGATTTCCGAGACTTTGCGATGAGCTGCCCTTCGGAGCCCGTTTTGTAGTAGCTGAAGTCTTTCTTTTGCTTGTATTTTCTGTCTAGTTCACTTCAGATAGTAGCGTAGAATTCTTTTTTATATTCTACTAGTTGCTCATACACTTGTGACACTAGGTTTTGGTGATTCATGCTAGTAGACACTTAATGGTTTTTGGATTATTTTACTTATCTCACTTGCTTTAAAAATCTTGATCTCTAATTTTTATTAAATTCTTACTTCTTATTTATGCACAAACTATTAGTCAACTAATTCAAATCTTTAAAATAAAGGATCACAGAGTTAGTTCATTGTAGGCTTGCCTAGCGGCAACGTTTGGCGCCATAGAGTCTTGCGGATCGGTGCAGAGACATCTGTACTTATCTTCGAGAGGCTATAGGGTGTTAGGAAACTACTCTTTCTTCATCTCCTATCGTGCAGTTGATGTTATACTAAGCGTCTTTCTCTTATTTTCTCACAGATGGTGAGAATGCGCACGGCGGATGTTCCAAACTCGGGAGGAGCTGCTCCCCTGTTGCTAGAGGCCAGGGGGAGGGCACTAGCCCAAGGTAGGAAATGAGGGCGTCCTAGAGTTACCGCAGCTATACCACCTGCAGATCCAGTAGAGAATCCCATTATTGATGAGTAGGGAGAGGTGCCTACAGCAGAGCCAACACCAGTGGATTTCATGTTAGCGCCGGGCTTTCAGGAGGTTATGGGCCATATGTTGCGGTTCATGGATACTATGCCTGGGCTGGTTTATTTCCAGCAGACCCAACCACATCATAGGTGGGAGGGGGAGCACAGACCCCTACTGCTCAGGCTCCAGGACATGCAGTTGTCGTATATTAGACCCGGGGTACACTACTGTGGGCGGGGACCAGCCAGTTGCAGTAGTTATACCTGAGCCTAGACCAGCTGCGACAGGTCGGCCGCATAAGCTATTGGATAGATGGACCAGGATTCACCCTCCTGTCTTCGGAGGTGAGCGACATGAGGACCCCCAGGACATCGTTGATAGGTGTAGGGAAAGACTGCACAACATGAGTATATTAGAGTCTTATGGAGTGGATTTCACTATTTTCCAGCTGGAGGGCAGGGCCCGTAGACGGTGGTAGTCACATCTTCTCTGCAGGCCAGCAGGTTCTCCTCCCATGACTTGGGATCAGTTTACGCGCCTTTTCTTGGATAGATATATACCACCCTCCCAGAGGGAAGAGTTACGGTTTCAGCTTGAGCAACTTCAATAGGGTTAGATGTCAGTGACTGATTATGAGGTGAGATTCTCTGAGTTGTCTCACCATGCACTTATGATACTTCATATTGATGCGGAGAGAGTACGGAGGTTTGTTCCAGGGTTGCACTCAGATATTCAGGCCACTATGGACCGGGAGGATGAGATGGGGACTTCTTATCATCTAGTAGTAGAGATAGCTTGGAGGATTGAGGGTTACCGTCAGAGAGGTAGAGATTAGATGTAGCGAGACAAGCGGGTCCATTATTTTGGAGAGTTTAAAGTTGCCCCGGCTGGGGCCAAAGGTTAGTTTGGGAGAGGTCAGCCTAGCAGGCCCACATATCCAGCATCGCCGGCTCCTCGGGGTGCTCGAGTGCGACCCTATTTTAGTGACATGCCAAAGAGTTCTTATCGTCTACCAGCTATCCAAGGTTCTTCCAGTGGGTATTCAGGCTATCAGGGTCAGGCTTCAGGTTAGAAGATCACCGTATCGAGCGGTTGTTTCGAGTGCGGAGATTTCAGTCATGTGCTGAGGTTCTGCCCCAGGCTTCAGGGCAAGGTAGTTCAGCAGGGCCAGCAACCCATGATTACAGCACCGGTCGTCTGGCCACGTAGAGGCAGAGGGCAGACGGGTAGGGGCCGTCATAGAGGTGGAGGCCAACCAGCTACAGTCCAGTCAGATAGGGGCCAACCAGTTAGCGCCCCAACTAGGTTCTATGCTTTTTTGGCCAAACCAAATACAGTGCCTCAAATACCGTAATCACAGGTACTATTTCCTTCTACGATAGGGATGCTTCGGTATTATTTGATCTAGGATCTACCAACTCATATGTGTCATTACTGTTTGCTCATTTCTTGGATGTTCCTCGTGAGTCCTTGGGCACTCTTGTTTATGTGTCCACACATGTGGGCGATTCTATCATTGTAGATCAGATTTATCATTCTTGTGTTGTCACATTATGTTGTTATGAACTAGAGCGGATCTTCTGGTGCTTGATATGACCGACTTTGAGGTCATCTTGGGCATGGACTGGTTATCCTCATACCACGCCATCCTTGATTGCCATGCCAATACTGTTGCCTTGGAGATGTCAGAGTTGCCTAGATTGGAGTGGAAGGGTTCGTCTGTTAGTGCATCTAGCCGGGTTATCTTCTTTTCTGAAGGCTTGACATATGGTCGAGAAGGGTTGTTTGTCTTATCTAGTTTATGTTGGGGATACTACCGCAGAGGCTCCGACGATTGATTCAGTGCTCTTAGTCCGGGAGTTCTCCGATCTGTTTTCGTCTGATCTCCCAAGCATGCCACCAGATCATGACATCGATTTTGGTACTGATTTGGCTCCAGGTACCCAGCCTATCTATCCCACTGTATCGTTTGGCTCCAAAAGAGTTGAAAGAGTTGAAGGAACAACTTGAGGAGTTTCTAGGAAAGGGGTTCTCCAGACCAAGTATGTCACTTTGGGGTGCACCACTTGTATTGGTAAAAAATAAACTCCACGCGTATAATAATTTTGGTGACAAGGCAATCTACGTGGGTCAATGGAAACATGACAGCTGGTCAGAAGTTTAGAAAGATGTACGGGGCAAATAGGAGCGGAATAGCATGCACACGAGACAATTAGATGCGGGAGTTCCAATCTAATTGAGGAGTTGAAGAGCACGGTCAGAATGAACCAAGGCAGAATAAAGGGCAGATTCAAAGATCTTCAATCAATGAGTTAAACGTTACATAATCTTCACGCAATAGTTATGATTACCAATTCTAACGTTACGTTAATGATATTATTAGTCAGTAATGCTAAATCATTAAGAAGAGTAGTCGTTATATCGAGAAATTCCTTATAAAAGGGAGTAAAACCTCACTTGTATGGACACGTTCGAACCACTACTGAAATATACTTATTTTTATGCTATCTTATTGCTTTCTTATTTACAAGTCTAAATCTTATTATTAGCTAATTTCTTTGGTTATCAGAAACCCGAGTATTTCTTAAAATAGCTTTGACTAAGAATCCAATTCTTTGGTTAAACAAATTGGTTGCGTTACTGGGAATCTGATCATCTTTATTTTTTCGCGAATAACCTTATCGAATCATGTTGAATACCAATGAAAACAACAAACAAACAACCGGAACCCCAGTTCCATCGCCTCGGGGATCCCCACGAGGTTCAAGGGACAACTCCCCAGAAAGATCTATAACTCACAACAATGATCAAATTGGAAACGAGCAAACAGGAGAACAAGACCCTGTGAAGCAGTTGGTTGGTGAATATGTGAGTGAAGCTCTTCAAGTTTTCATGAAGGGGCTACCAACTGTGCCGCCCACGCCTCCTCCAAACAACACCGCAACTGTAGAAAATCCACAATCTGGACTAGCAAATTCAGGAAGTAGAGGCACTCTAAATGAATCACTTGGAGGAAGACCAGGTATGTCTAATAATTTAGATTTACTATCTTTAATACTAACCTTACAGAAACAGGTGAAGGAACAAAACGATCGCATCGAGCAAATTCCTGGAGTACCACCTGTCATCAAGGGTATTGATATTGATAAATACTCTCAACAACCCTGGAAGTCAAGTGCGACGCCTTTACCGATTCCCAAGAAATTGAAAATGCCTGACGTACCAAAGTACAATGGGACAATTGATCCATGTGATCATGTTACTGCTTTCACCACAGGAGTAAAAGGCAACGACCTGACTAAGAAAGAAATTGAATCCGTGTTGGTCAAAAAGAGAGACAATCACCAAAGGAGCATTAACATGGTATTCTCTGTTGCCCAAAAATTCTATTGATTCTTTTGTTGAGTTTGCAGATTTGTTTATAAAAGCACATTCCGGCGCTCCAAAAAGTGGAAAAGAGAATGGAAGACATATTCAAAATAAAACAGGGACATACAGAGTTGCTTCGTGAATTCGTAGACAGGTTTCAACATGAAAGGATGCTTCTACAAAGAGTACCTGACAATTGGGAAACTATGGCCTTTGCAAGTAATTTGAATGATAAAAGCTCTGAAACCACAAGGAGACTCAAAAAGAGCTTGAGAGAGTTCCCAGCTACAACATGGAACGATGTTTATAATAGGTACAACACCAAATTACGAATTGAGGAAGATACTATTTCCCAATCAAAAGCAGAAGACATGATGAGTTCTAGACGCTCCGAATCATAAAGGAGAACTAGAAAAAACATGTACAATCCATACATGGGACCTTCGGGACGAGAGGCTCGTTCTAAAATTTGAAAACCCACTGTCTGATCACAGACCGTCGAATAAAGATTCGAGCTCTTCATCAAGATCCAGAAAGGATCGAGATGAGCGAAATAGAGGTAACAAGAATTGGAGATTACAATTTCAATGTAAGTACTTCCGAATTAATTACAATATTAACAAATATGGGTGATAAAGTTCGATGGCCCAAAGAAATGAGATCAAATCCAAACAGAAGGAACCCAGACTTCTGGTTTGAATTTCACAATGAGCATGGGCACAAAACATCAGACTGCAGGTTATTGCAAGGTGAGGTAGAACACTTATTAAAACAAAGTTATCTAACAGAACTGTTTAGTGAAAAAGGTAAACAGACATATAAGCAGAATAGGCACGAGCCCCCAAAACCACCATCTCCGAAGAGAACTGTAAATGTGATAAATGGAGGAGAGGAGGTAAATGGCGTAACTTATATTCAACAAGAAGGATGACCAAGTTCATAGTGACCTACGGCAAACGGACTCGTGAGAATTTGGAGGCTGACAACATCTCATTCGACAACTCAGATGCTGATGGATTACTGACTCCACATAATGACGCACTGGTAATATCTCTACTTATACATGAAACTAACGTAAAAAGAGTATTGATTGATCTAGGTAGCTCGATCAATATCATTTTGCTGCTGGTTGTGGAAGATATGTTAATGGGGGATCGTGAAATTCCAAAAGCACGTTCCTTGTCCAAATTCGACAACTCTACTGTCATGACAAAAGGAGAAATTGAGCTTAATACCTATGCAGAAGGCTTCGTCAAGGAAACAAAATTTCAAGTTATATATACAGATATGGCTTATAATGTAATCATGGGGAGACCATGGATCCATGACATGGATGCAGTACTATCCACCCTGCATCAGGTAATCAAATTCCCTTCCAGATGGGGAATCCAGCAAATTCAAGGTGATTAGCAGACTTCAACAAACATCAAATCAGTGATGCATTCCAGTAAAAAAGAAATAGTGGAGGAATCAAAAGACGAGGAAGCAACTCGAACAGACACATAAGAAAAAGATAAAGACACGGTGAATCAAATAACCACAGATTTCACATCAAGACATACGAACATGGATTCCAGATCTGATGTTATTCAAGAACTAGAAGAGAATGAAAATATCAAGACAACGACTGAGGAGCTCGAAGCTGTTCCACTGTTCGAGCTTAGACTTGAGCAAAAAATCCACATAGGAGCAAGGCTAAGCCCGACCAGAAGAGGTAAGTTAATTGAATATTTAAAAGTTCACGCAGATTGTCTTGCTTGGTCCCATTCAGATATGATAGGTATACCCCCATAAGTGATGACTCATAAATTAAATGAAGACCCATTCTTCGTACCTGTCAAGCAAAAGAAAAGAAAGTAGGGATCGTTAAAGAATCAAGTTGTTGACCCATGTCACTGCAGAGTTTTGAAGATTGACAAAAGGCTAACCAGTTGAACCAGGTCCATCAGAGCACACATCGTGAACTGACGAGCTGGCACATGAACCGTATATGCTTAGGAGATGTTTTGAATATGAAATATCAATGTACCAAGAGATTGTATCCTAATGGGAAACGGTTGCAAACTGATCTGATTAATTGAAGTCGAATTCAGCAAGGAAAGTAACAAAAGAAAGGAAGTTGAGTTTGGTTCGAATTGGTTCACCCAGGTAGAGTTGAACTGGAATTGGAAGACAAGCTCAACGACTGACTCTATAAATACTTGATGTATTTCTGCTGGAATTGTGAACGCACAAGTGCAGAAGTGAATCAAGATTTGAAAGAAAAATTCCCAGATATTTTGCAAGCAGAATTACTGTGCCATTCAAAAGCTACAGTTCAACTAGAAGAACCAGTTTCATCAGATTGATTATTGAGTTTAGTTGATTGTAGTAGGAGTTTTAATATTGTATCTTTTCATCTTTCATAGAAGCAATTGTAATAGGTACGTATTGTTCAAGTTAGAGTTAACTTGAGGTGTGTAGAAATTAGCTAGGGGCTAGTTACTACAAAGGGTTAGAGTTAATCGTTAGGATTACAAAAGAGTTTATTTTGTAAGCCTGTTTGGCTCAGAGTTTTAGTGAAGAGTTTGAGAAAATCCTACTGAGGAGTAGGTCGTGGTTTTTTCACCTTTTGAGCCAGGTGTTTTCCACGTAAAAATCTCTGTGTTTTTACTTTACTGCTTTTATTATTCCGCAACAGTGCTAGTTGGAACACCAAGAAGAACCAGGTTCTTCTAGAGAGACAACACTCGAAAATTGGGTACCACACAAAGTAGCCTATCTTCTTGTGTGGTATTGAAGTATAAAACATCAATTAGTATCAGAGCAGGTTATCCTTGAAAGGCTAACACCTTAGAGAAGATCAAGATGAGTGCATCACCTGGAAATTGGGAAGTTCAATCAACTGCAAGGCTACCACTCTTCAATGGCCAGTACTACTCATGGTGGAAAAATAGGATAAAGGATCACCTAATTGGAGAAGACTATGAACTCTGGGACATAGTCACTGATGGTAATCTAGCTACCATGATGAAGATTGCTGAAGGTATAGATGTACCAAAGACAAGAGCTGAGTGCACTGCTGAGGATCTAAAGAAATGGGAGAAGAATGCAAAGGCCAAATAGTGGCTAGTATGTGGACTAGGTCCAGACGAGTACAACAGAATCCAAAGTTGTNTTGGGAAAGGAAAATCACTACTATCCAGGAATCTAAAAATATGGCAACCCTCAGATTGGATGAGCTAATTGGAACCTCACTGCCTATGAACTGAGAAGGCAAACAATGAAGATGGATGGTCCAAAGAAGGAGAGGAGTCTATCCCTAAAAAACAATGAGGGAGTAGATCTGGAAGATGATGAGATGGACATAATTACCAAATAATTCATAAACTTTCTCATGAGGAATAAAGGCATCTCTAGAGGAGGAAACTACAACAAAACAAAGGCTCCAGAAAGACCAACCAACGAGGGGTGCTATAAATGTGGTAAGACTGACCATCTCATTAAAAACTGTTCTCAGTGGGAAGTAGAGTGGAAAAAGGAAAGATATGAGAGAAGGAACAGGAGGAAGGAACAGGTTCAACCCAAGACAAACACAACAAAGGCTATGGTTGCTGCTTGGGGGGAAAGTTCAGATGAAGAATCAGAAGATGGGGAGACTGAAGATCAGGCGCTCATGGAAATTGGAGAATCTGACAAGGAATCACATGAAGAACCAGAGGTAAGTATCTCTCATCTTAAAAACAAAGTAAAGTTCCTATCTAAGGAAAAACTCTCTGAGTTGTTACTTGATTTCATAGATGATTCTGAGGAAAAAACCAAAGAGAAGAATCAACTATCTAAAGAATGTGCAATGCTAAAAGAGAAATTCATAAACCTGGAAATCAGAGTCAGCGAATCTGAAAAGAAAAACACTGACTTGTTGAACCAGGTTCATCCACTTGAAACTGAGATTCTAGAACTAAAATCTGAAAACTTAAAGCTAAAGCTAGGATCAAGTAAAAAGGTTGTTGATTATTCTCATATCATGTTAGAAGAAAACATGGGAAAACTAAAAGATAAGATGTATGCCAAGGATGAACAGATAAGAACTCTTAATGAAGAACTTGGCAAAGTCAAACATGAATTAGATCGAACTTGTAAATGGAATAAATCCTCTGATGCCCTGATATGGCTTCAAGAGAATCATAGTAGCAACAGGAAAGGGATTGGCTTTGGAAGTCAATTGCCCAAGTGGGATCTTAAAAGCAAGTATCTGACTCTCCCTGAGAATAAAATCTACACCCATTGTGGTAAGACTGGACACTACAAATATGAGTGTGTTGCAAAAGAGCAGGCCAGTCGAAAAAATGAGAGGTTTGTAAAAGGGAAAAACTGGCTACCAAATTGGGCCAAGAAAAATTTGATTCATCCATTCTCTCATAGAAAAGGACCCAAACTAGTTTGGGTTCTTAAAACTAACCCCTGATTCTTTTGTAGGTTCAAGTGAGGAGGAAGCCAAATTTGGTGTTTGGATAGTGGCTGCTCAAAGCATATGACTGGGAACATGGAATAGTTCATTTCACTTGAAAGTCTCAAAGGAGGAAATGTCTCCTTTGGAAACGAAAAGAAAGGTGAAATTATTGGGGTTGGTAAGGTAGGTAAGGATGACACACGATCCATTGAACATATGTATCTAATAGATGGCTAGAAATATAGCTTGATCAGTGTATCACAATTGTGTGACATCGGTAACCTGGTTGCTTTTACTTCCACAAAATATTTTGTGATTAACCTGCTTACTGACAAGATTGTTTTGCAGGGAAAAAGAATGAATAACATCTATGTCATAGACTTGTCCACACTGTCTGAAAATGAACTCACTTGCCTAAGTGTGTTGGACAGTGATCCCCTCCTGTGGCACAAACGACTTGGTCATGCGAGTCTAACTCAGCTTAACAAACTAGCCTCTAAGGACATAGTGGTAGGACTTCCTAACATTAAGTTCAAGTAGGAAAAA
>ML418816.1:52116-79767 GCA_005239525.1 Nicotiana knightiana | reverse complement strand
TTCTGGGCTGAAGCAATAAATACTGCTTGCTACATAATCAATAGATGCATGACTAGACCTCTAATAGAGAAAACTCCCTATGAATTACTTAAAGGGAAAAAGCCCAACATATCCCACTTTAAGGGTTTTGGATGCAAGTGCTTTGTACACAATAATGGAAAAGATTCCCTAGGAAAATTTGACCCCAGAAGTGATGAGGGAGTATTCTTGGGATATTCATCACATAGTAAAGCTTATAAAGTGTATAATGAAAGAACTATTTGTGTAGAAGAAAGTATACATGTTGTCTTTGATGAAACTAACATTTTTGCTGAGAGACAGGAACCTGAAGATGAGGAGCTTGGACTGGTAAGAAGCAGTGATCACACTGAAGCAAGCATGAAAGGTGGAACAGGTGATGGACCAGGTTCAACTACCCTAAGCATCATGACAGGGGGAACTCAACATATGCAACCTGGTCCTAATCCTGCTCTACAGCAACAAGACATCATGGAATCATCTAGGAATGAACAACTGGTACTTAAGCCACACAGATATCAGAGTTCTCACCCTCTTGAGAACATCATAACAGATTTGGCATCTGGAAGCAAGACAAGATCATCCTTGAAAAATCTGTGTGCATTTGATGCTTTTCTGTCCATGATCAAACTAAAGAACATTGGGGAATCCCTACAAGATGCTGATTGGGTAAATTCCATGAAAGAAGAGCTGAATCAGTTTGAAAGAAGTCAAGTATGGCACTTGGTACCCAGGCCATTGGATAGATTTGTAATTGGCACCAAGTGGGTCTTCAGGAACAAGCTCGATGAGGATGGAACTGTTACAAGGAATAAGGCAAGATTAGTTGTTCAAGGATATAGTCAAGAAGAAGGAATTGACTATGATGAGACCTTTGCCCCTGTGGCAAGACTGGAGGCAATCAGACTTCTTATAGCATTTGCTGCACACATGGAATTCACTCTTCATCAGATGGATGTTAAGAGTGCCTTTCTAAATGGCTATCTGAAGGAAGATGTATTTGTCAAGCAGCCTCCAGGTTTTGAAAGCAAGGAGTCACCTGACCACGTATACAAACTCGACAAGGCTCTATATGGTCTCAAACAGGCACCAAGAGCATGGTACGAAAGATTATCAAAATTCCTGCTAGAACATGGGTACAAACGAGGCAAAATTGATAGTACCTTGTTCTTAAGGGAAAAAGGTAAGGATCTTCTGGTTGTGCAAATATATGTGGATGATATCATATTTGGAGCGACTTCTGAGAAATTGAGCAAGGAATTTTCTATGCTAATGGGAAGAGAGTTTGAGATGAGCATGATGGATGAGCTAAACTTTTTCTTAGGCTTGCAAATTACGCAAAACCCAAATGGAAAAATGGTCCACCAAGAAAAGTACGTGAAATAATTGCTCAAGAAGTTTAAAATGGAAGACCCAAAGAAATAGACACTCCCATAGCCACAACTACAAAATTGGATGTGGATGAACCTGGTTCATCAGTTGATCAGAAGCTATACAGAGGGATGATTGGGTCTCTATTATATCTCACTGCCAGCAGACTGATATTGTGTTCAGCGTGGGATTATGTGCTAGGTTTCAGGCAAATCCAAAGGAGTCCCACCTCACTGCAGTAAAGAGAATTTTGAGATATTTGAAAGGCACCGCTGATTTATGCCTTTGGTATCCTAAAGGTTTTCAACCTTGTAGGATATGCTGATGCCGATTATGCAGGATTCCTGGTTGACAGGAAAAGTACTTCAGGTATGGCTCAATTTTTGGGTTCATGCCTTGTGTCTTGGGCTACCAAGAAACAAAATTCAGCAGCCTTGTCTACTGTTAAGGCTGAATATGTGGCTGCAGCCTCATGCTGTGCCCAGTTGTTATGGATCAAACAACAACTCATGTACTTTGGTATTGATGTGGGATGCATTCCTATATTTTGTGATAACACTAGTGTTATTAGTATGAAAAAGAACCTGGTTCATCACAAAAGGACTAAGCACATAGATGTTAGACACCAATTTCTAAGGGATAACTATGAAAAAAGAATGATCTCAATCGAATGTTGTGCTACTGATCATCAAATTGTTGATATATTTACTAAAGTACTTAGTAGGGAGTATTTTGAGAGAAACATGCTGGAATTAGGGATGATTAAGATCACCTGATTGAAGAGAAAGAAATTTTTTTTATATAAATGAATTTTTGGCTAGAAAATTTTTAGGTACTTAATCAGATTAATAATTGCTCAGCATCATGTCTTTATTGCCATACTCTTGTGCCATGTATTAATATGATTCCCTGGATACTAATAATGTTTATCTATCTTTGTAAATTGAGGCAATCTAAAGATTTCAAACAGGATGAACCTGGTTCATCTATGATGATTCATCTGACTGATGAGGTACGTACTATTCTCCATATAGTAATTCAATTACAGTCACACATGAGCAGGATTCTATCTATATTTGGTTCATTACTAATTCTCTGTACTAATCCATAAATGAAGTCGTTCCAAGGAGTCACATCAACACTCAATTAGCCTAGAAATAGGAGACTCTCAACCGTCAAATCAATGACGCTCCTACAACTATTAAACTTCCACTTGAATTAATTTTTTATCCGTTGTAAAATTAATGGATATATGTTATAAAAGATAATAATTACTCCTCTCTTCATAAAGCTTCCTTCAACCAAGGTTAAATCATAGTACACTACCCAAAACCTGCAAAACTCGTTCTTTCCTCTCAACAGGAAAAAAAATGTCTTCACCTCCACCAGCTTCCTCATCTAATTCCTCACCTAATCGTGATTACGATGGAGGAATTTCTGAATCTGTCTCCAATTCTCCATCTGTTTACAACTCCGAATCACCAAAAATTACATCATCCCTTGAAAATACACCCGTTCTTGAACCCATTCCAAACCCTAATCCTGCCCCCAAGAATCGTCATGTTAAAGTTCTTGCTCGAAAATCTGTTGCTTCTGGGGCTAGGGAAAAATTCTTGGAGAATCTTATTAAAGCAGACAAAAGTACTAAGTCAGATTCATCCAGTGAATCATTTAAATTAGCTAATGAGGAAGAAGCACCTGGTTCAACCAGTTCTGAAAAAGGTAATCTTGAAGTCGACTCTGAATTTACTCCTGCTGATAAAAAATTCGTGTTGGTAGGGTCTATTATTGATGTCGAAATCTCTAAAAGGAAGAAGGATGAGAGAAAAGAAAGAATTCTTGAGAGAGAGGGAGAAGAAGATGTGAGGGGATCTAGGGAGGATGGTACCACTTTGGCTATTTGTGGTCCCATTCCTGAAACTATGGGAGAAGAAATCACTGATTTAGGGGGAAGCATAGTACAGGAAGCTACAGCAGGTCTTGCAAGTCTGAAGAATGCTATAAATGAACCTGGCCCATCGGGGGAAGAAACATTGGCTGAAAGGCTAAGGAAACTGGGGGAGTCCTATAACCCCAAGAAAAGGAGGACTCAGAAGACCAAGAAGGCTTCTAACCCAGTTCCTTCCAAAAAGAGGAAAACTTCTGTAGTTGCTGATGCTCATGTTCCTAAGGTGCGTGCTACACGTAGTGCTGTGAGAGAGGAAGAAGAACTGCTTGAGAAGGCTTTGCTTGAGAGCAAGAAAAAGAGAGTTGCAAAGGTAAAGGCTAAAGTAGGAGAACCTGTGGAGACTGTTGTGGTTGAAGAGGATACGATGGACCTCGTACATCATGAGGAGCAGACTACTCCTGTTGTGGTTGAGGCACCAAAATGAAAAAGGGCTAAGGCTTCTTCGAAAAAGTCAGCTACAGTGTCTGCCACACTCACAAAATCTGTTAAAAGGACCATGTCCAAAGTAAGAAAGGTGAAGGTTGTTGAAAAAGATGATGATAGAGAGTGGAGTGGAGAAGATGAGGGGGAAGTTAGTGAGATGACTACTGATGGAATCACCTTGTTTGGTAAAAGAACAATTCTGAAGGGAAAGTTGGTGAAGGATCTTGAGGAACCTGGGATGAGATACCTACTGGACACACTGGATGTTCAGGGGTGGAAGAACATGGTTCTTCATATTGAAGGAAGGTTGGCTAGAGCTGAACTGGTGGAATTCATGGGTAATGCAGTGGTCAAAGATGGCAGGGTCACTACCACAGTCAAAGGAATTCAAGTCTCCTTTGATGCTGAAGAACTGGGAGAAATTCTGCAAATTCCTGCTGAGGACTACAAGGATTACATAAGGCAAAGATGGCCTAGTTTAGATGGGATGGCGTCAGCAATCAATATTACCAGATTCTTCAGTGACAGTGAAAAGGAAATTGAACCCAGGCCAGTCTACAAAAGTGAAATGAAGCCAGAACACAAGTTGCTCTTCGAGTTTGTCATCAAGTTCTTGCTGCCAAGACAAGAAAGAAGGCACATAGCCAACTATATGGATCTGACCTTGTTGGAATGATTGTTTAGGGGTAAGAAGATAAATTGGCCAGCCTTCATCATCCAAATCTTAGACAGAGTTGTAAATGGAACAAAAGCACATGCGATCCCATATGGCTTTATTCTGACAGCTGTGCTTGCTCATTTTGATGTTCCTATGAAAAAGGCTGAGATGGCTACTGCCAAGGACTATTTTGGGAAGGATACTTTGCTGAATTGCGATTATACTGTCAATGCTCCTACAAATGAACCTAGTTCATCTAGGAAGCAGCCTGTCAACAGCAAAGTTAGAACTCTGGTGCAGGAAAGCGAGATCAAGGATATGGAAATCCTTCATTTGAAGTCTCGTTTGATTGAGGTTGAATCTGAGCGGGATGCTCTCAGGGCTGAATTAGCAAAAGAGAAAGAAAAGAACGAGGATGTTCTTAATCAGATGCTTTCTCTTCTACAAACCAAGACCACAACCTTCACTGCACCTTCCCATCCTTAGGCTTCTTAGAGCTTCCTTAAACTATCTTAAGACCAGTTATCAGTTCCAATTCTTTTTATTCTTTTTTGCTCATTATTGGTTGTTTTTGTTTTTCTGTGTGTGGTTGATTATCGTTCCTTATCAATGAAGTTTGCTTTTAGTTATTGACTTGTCTCAATTTCTGAGTTAGCTAACATTTATTGGTTTCTTGTGTTGATTAATCATGCTTTGCACCTGCAAATGCCTCAATGGCCATGAGTAATAATTAATAAAATTGGTAAGTATATCATTTTGCAAACTTTTTGATGATGCCAAAAGGGGGAAGATAGTGTGCTCAACTTTTCAAAAATATAAAGATGTGATATTTATAACCTAATGAACCTGGTTTCTCTATGATTATTGCTCAAAACCATACAAAGTTCTTTGAAGTGTATACAGGATTAAGCACAGAGTTTGTCATCATCAAAAAGGGGGAATTTGTTGACCCATGTCACTGCATAGTTTTGAAGATTGACAAAAGGCTGACCAGTTGAACCAGGTCCATCAGAGCACACATCGTGAACTGACGAGCTGGCACATGAACCGTATATGCTTAGGAGATGTTTTGAATATGAAATATCAATGTACCAAGAGATTGTCTCCTAATGCGAAAAGGTTGCAAACTGATCTGATTAATTGAAGTCGAATTCAGCAAGGAAAGTAACAAAAGAAAGGAAGTTGAGTTTGGTTCGAATTGGTTCACCCAGGTAGAGTTGAACTGGAATTGGAAGACAAGCTCAACGACTGACTCTATAAATACCTTATGTATTTCTGTTGGAATTGTGAACGCACAAGTGCATAAGTGAATCAAGATCTGAAAGAAAAATTCCCAGATATTTTACAAGCAGAATTACTGTGCGATTCAAAGGCTACCGTTCAACTAGATGAACCAGTTTCATCAGATTGATTATTGAGTCTAGTTGAATGTAGTAGGAGTTTTAATATTGTATATTTTCAGCTTTCATAGAAGCAATTGTAATAGGTACGTATTGTTCAAGTTAGAGTTAACTTGAGGTGTGTAGATATTAGCTAGGGGCTAGTTACTACAAAGGGTTAGAGTTAATCCTTAGGATTACAAAAGAGTTTATTTTGTAAGTCCGTTTGGCTCAGAGTTTTAGTGAAGAGTTTGAGCAAATCCTACTGAAGAGTAGGTCGTGATTTTTTCACCTTTTGAGCCAAGTGTTTTCCACGTAAAAATCTCTGTGTTTTTACTTTATTGCTTTTATTATTCCGCAACAGTAGTAGCTGGAACACCAAGAAGAACCAGGTTCTTCTAGAGAGACAGCACTCGAAAATTGGGTACCACACAAAGTAACCTATCTTCTTGTGTGGTATTGAAGTCTAAAACATCACAAGTGATCGATGAAGAGGTACAGAAACTCTTAAAAATCGGTTCAATATGTGAGGTAAAATATCCTAATTGGTTAGCTAATACCGAAGTGGTACCTAAAAAGAACGGTAAATGGAGAGTATGCGTAGATTATACGGATTTGAATAAAGCATGCCCAAAAGACTCATTTCCATTACCGCACATAGATCAAATGATTGATGCCACTATAGGTCATGAATTATTAAGCTTTCTAGATGCATATTCTGTTTACAATCAAATAAAAATGGACCCCTCAGACTGTATTGGTATAAAATAGACATTACACGTGTAATGTCTTGAATGACAAAGCAATATACGTGGAGCAATGGAAGAGCAACATTTGGATGAAAGCTTAGAAAGAGGTACGGGTTAAAACACACACGAGATAATTAGAAGCGGAAGCGCCAGTCTAATTGAGGAGTTTAAGAGACACAGTCAGAATGAACCAGGGCAGAATAAAGGACAGATTCATAGATCTTCAATCAATGAGCTAAACGTTACAGGATCTTCACGCAACAGTTACGATTATCTATTGTAACATTACATTAATGATAAAAGTATTCATTAATGCTCAATCATTAAGAAGAATAGACGTTATATTAAGAAATTCCCTATAAATAGGAGTAAGATCTCACTTGTAAAGATACGTTCGAACCACTACTGAAATATACTTAATTTTATGATCTTATTGCTTTCTTATTTACAAGTCTAAATCTTATTATTAGCTAATCTCTTTGGTTATCAAAAGCCCGAGTATTTCTTAAAATAGCTTTGACAAAGAATCCAATTCTTTGGTTAAACAAATTGGTTTTGTTACCGGGAATCTGATAATCTTTCTTTTTTCGCGAATAACCTTATCGAATCATGTTGAATACCAATGACAACAACAAACAAACAACTGGAACCCCGGTTCCATCGCCTCAGGGATTCCCACGAGGTTCAAGGGACAACTCCCCAGAAAGATCTATAACTCACAACAATGATCAAATTGGAAACGAGCAAACAGGAGAACAAGACCCTGTGAAGCAGTTGGTTGGTGAATATGTGAGTGAAGCTCTTCAAGTTTTCATGAAGGGGCTACCAACTGTGCCGCCCACGCCTCCTCCAAACAACACCGCGACTATAGAAAATCCACAATTTGGACTAGCAAATTCAGGAAGTAGAGGCACTCTAAATGAATCACTTGGAGGATGACCAGGTATGTCTAATAATTCAGATTTACTATCTTTAATACTAACCTTGTAGAAACATGTGAAGGAACAAAACGATCGCATCGAGCAAATTCCTAGATTACCACCTGTCATCAAGGGTATTGATATTGATAAATACTCTCAACAACCCTAGAAGCCAAGTGCAACACCTTTACCGATTCCCAAGAAATTCAAAATGCCTGACGTACCAAAGTACGATGGGACAACTGATCCACGTGATCATGTTACTGATTTCACCACAGGAGTAAAAGTCAATGACCTGACTAAGAAAGAAATTGAATCTGTGTTGGTCAAAAAGTTTTGAGAGACACTCACCAAAGGAGAATTAACATGGTATTCTCCGTTGCTCGAAAATTCTGTTGATTATTTTGCTGAGCTTCCAGATTTATTTATAAAAGCACATTTCGGTGCGCCAAAGAGTGGAAAAGAGAATGGAAGACATATTCAAAATAGAACAGGGAGATACGGAGTTGCTTCATGAATTCGTAGACAGGCTTCAACATGAAAGGATGCTTCTACCAAGAGTACCTGACAATTGGGCAGCTATGGCCTTTGCAAGTAATTTGAACGATAAAAGCTCTGAAGCCACGAGGAGACTCAAAGAGAGCTTGAGAGATTTCCCAACTACGACATGGAATGATGTTTATAACAGGTACAACACCAAATTACGAATTGAGGGAGATACTATTGCCCAATCAAAAGAAAAAGAGATGATGAGTTCTAGACGCTCTGAATCAGAAAGGAGAACTGGAAAAAACATGTATGATCCATACATGGGACCTTCGGGACGAGAGGCTCGTTCCAAAATTTGAAAACCCACGGTATGATCACAGACCGTCGAATAAAGATTTGAGCTCTTCATCAAGATCCAGAAAGGGGAGATGAGCGAAATAGAGGTAATACAAGAATTGGAGATTACAATTTTAATGTAAGTACTTCCGAATTAATTACAGTATTAAGAAATATGGGTGATAAAGTTCGATGGCCCAAGGAAATGAGATCAAATCCAAACAGAAGGAACCCAGACTTCTTGTGTGAATTTCACAATGATCATGGGCACAAAACATCAGATTGCAGGTTATTGCAAGGTGAGGTAGAACACTTATTAAAACAAGGTTATCTAACTGAATTGTTTAGTGAAAAAGGTAAACATGCATATATGAAGAATAGGCAGGAGCCCCCAAAACGACCATCTCCGAAGAGAATTGTAAATGTGATAAATGGAGTGTTGATACCCAATTTTTACTCAAATTATCTTTAATTTGCATATATATTTGCAACTGGTATTTTTCCATAATTTTCCATATTTTATTAATTTCTTTTCCAATTTATTCAGTATTTTAAATTCAATAATTATTCATAAATTATATTAAAAATAATTTCAAAATATTTCTTATCTCAATATATCATTTTTTTATCCTATTAGGATTTAATTATTTCACAAATTAGCCAATTTGTCATTATTTGGCTATAATTACAATAATTTTTGTAGTTATAGCCTAAATGTACATTTTTATACCATTTTAATTCAATAATTAGACATTTCATATTTGAATATTAGTTAATTACTTTAATTTCACTTATTTAGCATTAATTTCATTTATATAATTATTAGCTATTTTATTAATTATTTATCTATTTTTAACGGGTATTTAACTAATAGCCACCTTTAATTCCAATTCTAGCCTAATTTCACCCGGACCCCAACCCAATTTAATAACCCACAGACCCAAGCCCAATGCACCATACCACCCGGCCCAAACCCTCACTCAATCTAAACTGTTGATTAATTTCAATCAACGGTCCAGATCCCCCTTACCTAAAATAAACCCTAAAGACTACCTTTCCCCTCTCTCATTTTCCCTCTCATTCACTCATCCATCTCTCTCAACTCTTTCATTTCTCTCTCTAAAACGCTCCACTTGCTGAGCCTGTTTCCTCCCTTCTTCGGTCGTCTCCTTGCCGGAATCTATGGTGGTCTCACCACCTACCAGCCTTATGGCTCCATCCTTCGCCTTGTGTCACCGTTTTGGGGTTCTCAAGAGAACCAGAGGCGGTTCGACTCCCATCTCTGGTCTCATGCCATCTTTTCAGCCATTTATATCCGTTCGAGTAAGATCTTTGCATTTTCCGGCCAAACGCCGGTAATATTTAAGTCTTCTTCTCCTTTCTGGATTTTCTCTGGAAACCCTAGCTTTAAAATCGTCTGATCTTTTTAGATTTGTGACAGATCTATGTATATTTTAAGGCTTTCACATATTTTCCTCAAAAATCTCTTTGTTTTTCAAACAATTTCTTCACTTTTGAATTAGGGTTTCTTGACCCCTTTCAAAAATGGTTCTTCTTCTTATTCTTAGTGATTTCTACTGTGTTTGAACGATTATTTTATGTTTTTCTTGTTATCCGAGATATTATGCTAAAAAGCCCTAATTTTCTAGGTTGTCTTTGATTGTATGTTCATGTGTGTTTGTTTCTTATGATACTATCTATGTATTCTTTGTGATTCTCGCTTTAATTTGTTGTTAGGGTTTTAGATCTTCTATTGTTTCTATAAATGCTTGCTTAAGGTTTCCCTAATTATGTTCAATATGTGTTATTTATCGTTTGATAGGTCTAACTATTCGATAACCTATACTGATTTTATGTATTTTGCTTATTGTTGTGATATTTTCCTTAAAGTTGTAATTTTGTGTATTTTCCCTATAACTCTTTACTGATTTTGAATTTATTCCTTACTTGTATGATACTTTCCTTAGTTAGTATTGATTCCCTGTGATTTTCAATCTCATTCGTGATTCTTGTGACTAATTTCCAGAATTAAAGTTATACTCTACCTTATTTATGTGCACAAATATGTTGTCGATTATTTGACATATACTTTCCTTAATTATGTATTATGTACTTAGACTTAATTGCATATAAAATACTTTACCATTCCTATTATAGTAAAAATCAGTTTATAATTGATTCTTCCTGTTTGATACTAATTATGTCCGTTTAAACTAGGACTCCCTAATTAAAGGGAGTTCGGGTCTTTAATTGATTCTGATTTGTATTATTTCTATAAATGTGCTAAGTTAGTACTTGTTACCTTATTTTTCTGACTGTTCTCAAGCTATAAATACTCTACTCTTTCTTTAGCAAAACACACGAACTATACACCGTTCTGAACTCTCTCTCACACATATACATTCTCTCTTGTTATTCTTACTGGTTACTTGCTATTCTCAGTCAGCTGCAAGCCAAGACTGAGCAACTATACACTCTACTGCTCTGCACTCTACTGTTCTTCACTCTACTTCTCCTCACTCTGCACTTATTCTCTCATTTAACTGGTATGTTTTTCAGTTTAACTTAAAGCATCAAAAACAATATGCCTCTTTAAATATTGCAATTCCTTTTGTTTCTATTATGCTTTTACCTGCGGTTTTGTTGTCTACCTTGCAATTAGCATGCCAATTTGTTATTTTACCAATGTGATCATCCTTTTATATGTTTCACTAGGACTCTGCCTTACCCCTGATCCCCAATACACTATAAGAATGTATTTGTGTCACTTAGTTACATGTAATTCTGAACATATGATGTAACCCGTTCCCCTGAACCTGTGTATAACTCTGTTTGTTATGTACTTCCTCTTTGGCATCCCTCAATCTGATTCCGTTAAGTTTTTGGCCTGAACATCTTTATGAAAACTGTTTCTTAAAGTTCTGTGATACTTTAGTATTTCTATGGTATTGACTTGTATGCAAATCTGCTTCATGAGCAGCCTACTTGTCCTCAATCCCTTATTCCCTGTTTGTGATTGTTCCCATGTACTATGCATGCTGATGTGGTTCTGAGTTGTTGATTGTCCCAATCCCTTTCTTTTAAACTGTTTTCACTAAAAGCAAAATCTTCTGTTCTCCAAAACTTATTTCAAACTACTCATTTCAATTTCAACTCAACTCTCTCAAAACTATGTCAAGCACTCTCACATATACTCTTAGACATTAGGTTATGTCCCTCTTGTGTGAGCATTTCCTTAGGACCCTTGAGCTCCCTCTGAACTTTGACACACGAGAGCTGGACTTTCCACACTACACTTACTCAGTATGGTTATGGAAATATGGGTGTGAGCACTGTCTGGGATCGTTTGAGATCCTTAGGGGACTCTGACACATCTGGATTATATGAAAGGCTGTGAACATCAGTGGCATTGAGGCATTCTGGAGATTCTGGGCCTATCAGTAAGCTCCCTATAGTGTAACTTCTTATTTTTTTATTCACTTATGTAATTTAATAATTATTGTAAACAACTCTGGGGATGGATAGTGGAAAGGGAAGGGGTGACTATGCATGCTTTAGCTATTAAAAGGGTAGAAAGCATGTTATTAGGTTTATATTCCTACTTGTGCAATAGAAACTATGCTTAGGACTCATTTCATGCATTAGAGATCATGTTCCCTAGGACTTACACTTACTATTTTCAGCATGTCCATCTCACTATCATATCACTTAGAAAATCATGCGTTAAAATGTGTTAATAACCAGTACTTTATAATCATGCTCTACGCTTCCATGTACACTTAGAAATCATGTCCCTAGGATAACACTAACAAACTGTACTCTTGCATATTCTGAAATCGTGCATAATGCTGTGAGTATTTAGAAATCCTGCTTAGAACTCTGTCTATGCATCATTCTGCATCCCTACCTGTGCATTAGATACCATGTTTTAGGATTTCATTCATACTCTCTTAACAACACCTAGTCTAACTACTGCTGCATGTTATTTTACACCTAGGCAAGCCTTAGGAAATCAGTTAAAGAAATAAAACCAGAACTGTCCTTTGTGATTAGTGTTCAACTGTCAGCATGTTTAAAACCAATAGGCAAGCCTGATTAAGACTTCTTCTCTGAGTTATGCAATAAATCAGTCTTTGTGTTATCACTTACATACCATGCTTAGGATCTGAACCTGAATCTGGGCCTTAACTATGTATGAGTTATGCTGTTTATGTGTACTGTGTGTGGAGGTACTTGAGCCTTTTCCTGTTTGTATGTTTATCCCCTTTAATTGCAGTCCTACATGTTTCTAGTTTGTCGCTTAGTTTTTTGCCTTTAAACCTGAGGGTCTGCCTAGCATCTCCATTTAGGATAGGAGTCCTAATTTCCTCCAGGACTGATAGGAATGGACGGGTAACAGCATGCAATAGAGGTCGAGACCAACACTCGATTTAGTTACTTTCACGGGGTGGGAAAGGGTAGAATATGGATATGACCGGTACGCTAATACCACGTGTAGCCCCTCTTTGGAGTGATTACCGGGTATTGTACTGATGTGATCCATATTATTATAAACCTAGGATATTCTTTATATGCTTAGATCTTAATCCTTTCAAAATCTAACCTTCTTTACTATTTTCAAACATCTGCATGCTTAAGACTTAAATCCCCTCTTACTTGAGCCTTTATTTGTTTGTTTGCTAAGCCGTACAAATTCACAAAAGTTGTTTGGCCGGGAACCACACCTGTGGATCCTGAGGGGTGCCGTACACCTTCCCCTTAGGATAATTTCAAGCCCTTACCCTATCTCTGATTAACAACGTAGTTGTAAATGAATCCCTTTGGTGTCCTAACGCACCATTAAAAATCGTTAGGTTGAGACTCTCAAAAACATAAACCCCTTTCCCAAAAGGAAAGAGTTGTCTCAACCGAATGTCATAAACCTGATCTCCGCGAGGAAAGAGGGGGAGCGACATGCAGGAGAGGAGGTAAATGGCGTAACTTATACTTCAGCAAGAAGGATGACCAAGTTCTTAGTGTCCTAAGGGAAACAGACTCGTGAGACTTTGGAGGCTGACAACATCTCATTCGACGACTCAGATGCTGATGGATTACTGCCTCCACATAACGACGCACTGGTAATATCTCTACTTATACATGACACTAACGTAAAAAGAGTATTGATTGATCCAGGTAGCTCGATCAATATCATTTTGCTGAGGGTTTTGGAAGAGATGTTAATGGGGGACCGTGTAATTCCAAAAGCACGTTCCTTGTCCGGATTCGACAACTCTACTGTCATGACAAAAGGAGAAATTGAGCTTAATACCTATGCAGAAGGCGTCCTCAAGGAAACGAAATTTAAAGTTATATATACCGATATGACTTATAATGTAATCATGGGGAGACCATGGATCCATGACATGGATGCAGTACCATCCACCCTACATCAGGTAATCAAATTCCCTTCCAGATAGGGAATCCAGCAAATTCAAGGTGATCAGCAGACTTCAACAAACATCAACTCAGTGATGCATTCCAATAAAAAAGAAATAGCGGAGGAATCAAAAGACGAGGGAGCAACTCGAACAGACACGGAAGAGAATGATAAAGACACGGTGAATCAAATCACCACGGATGTCACATCAAGACATACAGACATGGATTTCAGACCTTATGTTATTCAAGAACCAGAAGAGAATGAAAATATCAAGACAACGACTGAGGAGCTCGAAGTTGTTCCACTGTTCGAGCTTAAGACTGAGCACAAAATCCACATATGAGAAAGGCTAAGCCCGATTAGAAGAGGTAAGTTAATTAAATATTTAAAAGTTAACGCATATTGTTTTTCTTGGTCCCATTCAGATATGACAGGTATAACCCCAGAAGTGATGACTCATAAACTAAATGAAGACCCATCTGTCGTACCTGTCAAGCAAAAGAAAAGAAAGCAGGGATCGTTCAAGAATCAAATGATAGATGAAGAGGGGGACTTATTGTTGCAAAGTCATGCCTTTTGCCTTGAAAAATGTTGGAGCCACGTATCAAAGGCTAGTGACCAAGATGTTCCAGGAACATCTGGGGAAAATAATGGAGGTATACATTGATGACATGTTGGTAAAGTCAATGAAGGCAGAAGATCATTTCCAACATCTCTCAACTACTTTCGAGATCCTCCGCAGGTATAACATGAAGTTAAATCCAGAAAAATGCGTCTTTGGCGTCGAATCAGGTAAATTTTTGGGTTTTCTCGTATCAAATAGAGGCATTGAAGTAAATCCTGCTCAAATTAAAGCTATTGAAGAAATACCTTATGTACTAACGAGCAAAAAAAGTTCAAAGATTAACAGGTAGGATTGCAGCTTTAGGATGATTCATCTCCAGATCTTCAGAGAAGAGTTTGAAATTCTTCTCAGTACTAAAGAAGCATAATCAATTCGAATGGACTGAAGAATGTCAACAAGCTCTTAAAGACTTGAAGGCTTATCTATCGAATCCCCCACTACTGTCTAAACCAAAGGAAGGGGAAATGTTATACATTTATCTTGATGTGGCAGAAATAGTCGTAAGTGCAGTCTTGGTAAGGGAGGACAAAGGTAATTAATCTCCTATCTACTATGTAAGTAAGTCCTTACTAGATGCTGAAACTAGATATCCTCGTCTAGAAAAATTAACCTTGGCTCTAATCATGGCAGCTAGAAAGTTAAGACCGTACTTTCAGTGTCACCCAATTACTGTTGTAACTTCATATCCTATGAGAAATATTTTGCATAAGCAAGAACTGTTAGGTAGACTGGCTAAATGCGCAATAGAACTAAGCAAATATGGCATAGTCTATCAACCTAGGACTGCAATAAAGTCTCAGGTTTTAGCCGATTTTGTTGCAGATTTTAACACTAGCTTAATTCCTGAAGTAGAAAAAGAGTTACAAATCTTTACCGGAGCTAATCAAGGAATATGGACTCTATTCGCTGACGGCTCTTCTAATATCAAAGGAGTCAGGTTGGGAATTGTTTTAATACCACATTCGGGTGAAAAGATAAAGCAAGCTATGAAATGTTATCCCATTACTAACAATGAAGAGGAGTACGAAGCTGTCATTGTAGGACTCGAATTAGCACGAGAACTCTCAATTGAGCAGATCGTGATCAAAAGTGACTCTCAACTAGTTCTGAACCAGATGCAGGGGACTTATACTGCTAGAGAGACTCGAATGCAACAGTATCGGGAAAAGGCACGAGTCCTGGTGAAGCAATTCCAATCATGGAAGATTTTGCAAGTACCTAGAGAGGAAAATGCAGAAGCGGATGCGTTAGCTAATCTTGCAGCAGTTACCGATGTAACGAATAAAGAAAATGCTATTGTGATACACTTATTTCATTCAGCAATTGACCAGGACAAGAATGAGGTAACATTTAATGATCTAACCTGGGATTGGAGAAAGGAAATTGTAATTTTTTTGAAGAATGCTACTGTGCCTGAAGATAAGAAAGAAGCTCAAGCACTTTGCCGAAAAGTTGCACGGTACCGCCTAGTTCGTGACATTCTGTACCGCAAAATGTTTGGAGGTCCCCTAGAAAGGTGCCTTGGACTAAACCAAACTGAGTACGTAATGAAAGAAGTACACGAAGGACATTGTGGGAACCACGCAAGTGCAAGGTCCTTAGTCAAATGCGATAAATGACAGCGATAGTCTAACAATATACATCGGCCCGCAAAATTACTACACCCGTTTGTATCACCTTGGCCATTTATGAAATGGGGAATGGATATAGTAGGACCTCTACCCCCAGCCATAGGAAACGTACGATTTTTTACTTGTATTAACAGATTATTTCTCAAAATGGGTGGAGGAAGATGCTTTTAAACATGTGCGAGAAAAAGAAGTGAAAAGTTTCATATGGCGAAACATCATATGCCATTTTTGTGTACCAAAAAAAATTATGTGACAATGGCCCACAATTCATAGGCTCTCAAATCACAGAATTCCTCCAAAGCTGGCAAATCAAATGAATCATTTCTTCACCATATCATCCCGTGCCTCACGGGAAAGCTGAGTCAACAAATAAAATCATTGTTAACAATCTGAAGAAACGATTGGAAAAAGCTAAGGGAAATTGGCCTGAAAAACTATCGGCAGTATTATGGGCTTATAGAACTACTGCAAAGACAGTCACGGGAGAAACCCCATTTGCGCTTGTTTACGGCTCAGAAGCTGTAATACCTTTGGAAATTGGTGAACCGAGCATGAGATTCACAACAGCAACAGAAGAAACAAACAATGACGAGTTGAGAACAAATCTGGATTTACTCGAGCAAAGGAGAGAAGCTACTTTAATACGCATGGCAGCTCAAAAGCAAATCATATAGCGTTATTACAACAGAAAAGCTCACCTCAGATATTTTAAAATTGGAGATTTGTCCTTAAGAAAGTTTTTCAATCGACAAAGGAGGCTGGAGAAGGAAAATTAAATCCAAATTGGGAAGGACCCTACAAAGTGTGTGGTATTGTTGGAAAAGGTGCGTATGAGCTAGAAATCATGGATGGAAGAATTTTACCAACAAGTTGGAATGTTGTTCACTTGAAGAAATATTACTTCTAAGGAAAAGGAATACACATGGTCAGGTATCATTACATTCAATTTTATTTAGTACAGTTAAAATTATACTAACCATTTTAGATTATAAGAAAACAGCTAACCCATAACAAGATGATGATATTAGACTTGAATCGACACGAGGGAAAAAATTGAATTCCCGATCTAGGGTTACAACTTTCTGATGGAAATTTCAAAGGATTAAGCAGTCATCATCTAAACTATATATCTTCGACTCCCTTGTGTTTTTCCTTTCGGGAAAAGGACCACAAGAAAGGAATATTCAATTTCTCGAGATTTCATTCTTCAAAGCTCAAACACTTGGGGGACTATACAGTATGGAAAGAGGCAAAGAAGACTATCAAAAGAGTCAAAGTTCAAACCTGAAGATCTATTTTTCCCAACAAGTCAAAAGTTATGAGAAGAATCAAAGAGCCAAAGACAAAAACACAAAGCCTGATTCAGAAACCTACAAAGAACATACTCGTGAATATAAACGAATGGTTAGGTTAAAGGCCAGAATTTAGTTACGGGAAGAAATTCATACCCCCGTGTTTATTCAAAAACCTGTTGTAAGAGAAAACGGTTATGAAAGAGTCATAGACGATGCTCAAACACATGTAAAATATTAAGAAATTTTGAATAATATAAAGACTTTCTGCAAAACATTATTCGGAAAAAATATGTGAATTTCTATCTCTCTTTTGTATGTTGACACTATCATGAAGTTGAGACGTCTTCTTCATTAAGTGTCGTTCATAAAAGGCCCTCTTTTATAAAACGTGCTTATTTCAAAAAGACGCGAAATACTGAAGCATTTTTTAATGCAAAATTAAATACCAAAGGGGTAAAACAAAAACCCAAACGTTCATACAAACACTTAAGAGTAAAACGAAAACTCGATAAAACACAAGTCATGCTAAGAAATGTAAATATTAATATTATATAATGGTAAAAACTAAGTATTAACTTAGTTTAAACCAAAAGTGTTTATACAAAGTTGCCCATAAGTTGTCATTGGGGACTTACTAAACCAAACTTCACCCCCAAATGGGACCGGGGGTAACCACTAATTGTTCCAAAAAAGAAAAAGAGAGGGATTGATAAACACTCTCACTATACACTGGGAGGATTATCTTCATCAATAGAAGGAGCAGCTTGAGATGGCAAGGGTTGGGCAACAACTTCATCAGGCACGTTCTCATCACCCACTGGAACTTCAACTTCAGGTGATGAAAAACTTTGACTCTGTCGAGACCTTTCAATTGTCTCCTTAGTTTTGGAAATTTCATCTTGTAAGTCAAATTTTTCTTGGCCCACTTCCGTTAATGTATCAAGCTGGGCATTCAAGTAAGCCCAGCTCACATCAACGGTTTCCTTATCCTCGAGAGATTCATAGTCCCTCTCCCGTTGTTCATCGTCTGCTCTCAGCTCATCCCTTTCAACCACAACAGCATTGTAGGAAGCTTGTAAAGGATCAAGGGATCTCTCCAGAAATTAAAACTTGTTAGAGGATTCACGGAGGTCTTCTTGGTTCTGAGTAAGCGATTTCACGAGTTTTCCAGCATAAGCATCCTTCTGGTTTAGCAAATCCTTCAAGCTTCTTATTTCTTCAGAAGCACGGGAAAGTTGTTCTGCAAATGAGGATTCCAGGATGTTCTTAGCCTTGCCTGTTTGATTCGACAAAGCCTTCTCAATGGCTAATTCTGTTGCTATCACTCTAACTTGCTGCTCTAAGGTGCCTTTTTCCTCTTCTGCTGCTTCCATATCAAGTTGAAGGCTCTCAAATTGTTCCTTCCTGTTATCAGCCTCGGTATGGTGGTCATTCATTAACTGCTCCATATGTATGATCCTTTTCATTAACTCTGTACCAATGAGATTGATCTACACAAGAAAAAAGGAAAATTAGATACGACAAAGGCTAATGTTAAGAAGAAATAACACGAAGGTTACCTTCAAAGATGAGTGTACAATCTCATTCATCCACGTTAAGGAGCTATGACTTTCCAATTTTGACTTTTCAACCGGGCCAATCAAAGGCTTCAACCACACATCCACCTGGCCTGATTTCTTTAAGAGGCTACCTTCCGCAGGAACCTCGATCATAATTCGCTTCATCTCCTCATTGCTAGAATACCCTACTTGAATAATAGAAGGCACGGTAGAAGGGGTAGATAAAGGAGCCACAGGTGGCACAGATGGAGAAGCAGAAACAGCAAAAGGACGGCAGACTGAAGTTCCACTGGAGCAGAAGGAGGAAATATGGCAAGAGGCGTCTCCTCTAAAGTTGAGCCAAAACCTTGATGGAACAATTGCTCAACTGAATCAGTTACTGCAGAAGGAGTTTCCTCCTTAGAGTATGCAGGGGTAGAATGATCGGGCTCAGGCACGAAATATGGACCAGTAAGGGGAGCAGATTCGTCATCAGACATGACTCTTCTTCTTGCTCGTGGCCTACGAACCAACAAGCCTTCCTCCTGCTCCTCCCCATCTTCTAAAGTTTGAGTCATATCCAATTTCCTTTTTGATGAGGAAGAATTTAAGATAATTTCTTGAGCCTTGGCCAAAGAGAGCTTCGAAGCAGTTATAGCAGCAGCGGTGACACCACGAGCAGGAAACCCTAACAAACAAAAGGGATTAGAGAAGTTCAAAAAAGAGAGAAAAGGGAAACATTAAAAAAAAACTACCATGGGTTTTTACTTTCCGACCAAACCTTGCATAAAGGTATTTCCAAGAACGTTCTTCCATTGGAGAGATTTTTCTACCCAACCACGGAAATCAAAAATCTTCTCGACGGTTCCCATGGTTGCTGAAAAAAGACAAAAACAGTCACGGTACTGAACATCTATCAAGAATAAGGAAATAAGTGAGTAAACAAAAACTTACGTGCAAAGTTCCACTTCTCAGGGAAGGGTAAATTTCTTCACCTACTAATCCACCTGTAGGTGCAGCAACAAACTTGGCATACCAACCTCTATCTTTATCATCATCAGGATTGACTAAAACTCTCTTACTCCTAGCCACAAGAGTAAAGATTCCTTGGCGGAATAACTTGGGAGAGTAGAGGTGAATAATATGATAAAAGGTAAAAGGAAGTGAAGCTAAGTTAGCCAAATATCTGAGGCATGCTACTGCCCTCCAGACGATAGGACCTATTAGTCCCAAACACACGTTAAAAAATCAACAAAACTCTATAATGACAGGGTCGATGGAAGGCCTGAAACCTAAAGTAAAAGAGTAGGTATATACAAAATAATAGCCTGCTTTGTAAGAAGTTATCCTTTTATTTTCATTGGGGACCAAGATCGGGAAATCAAACTTCCAATAACAGTCTCTGCGCACAAGAGAAATCAAACCCTCAGTAATTTGAGTAGGGTAAAGATCAGCGCGATCATGAGACGTCGTGGAAGAAAGCTGTTTTCTTATGGCTTCACTATCATTTACTAAAGAAAATTCAACGGGTACAATCTCATCTACCTTTGGTTGGCGAAGTGGTTCACTGGATTCTCTACTCTTAGAAGAAGATCTAGAAGCTCTATCCCTAGAAGAAGATGGAGTAACAATAACCCTAGAAGTTGGTGGGGGAGTAATGTTATGTTGAGAAGAAGAAGAACCTCTAGAAGATGTTGAGCCCAAACTACTTAATCTACCGCCCCTCCTACTCCGAATCGGAGCAGAACAAGGATATAGTTCATCGACTATTATTACTTTTTTGGGGTCTTGGTTTAAAGAAGAGATATTTGCATGAAAGAAGGACTTGCAAGCAGAAAAATAAAGTTAGAAGTTTTTCGTAGAAGCAAAGACAAAAAATGGGTATTTATACACGAAGGCAACCGTCAAAAATGGAAAGATACTGACGTGAAAATCATTATTAAAACTGTCACTTCGTGATTGATTCAGCCGCAAAAAGCCCTAAATTGCGCTGATGAATTGCAGAACCAATCCGGAATCATCACGTGGCACGTGCATTTAATAGAAGTGACAAGCAACGTGTACGTTCAGAGACAGATGCAATGGTACGAGTAAAAAATAGCGCCAAAAATTCCCGCCATAAATGAGTATCCACTTACCAAATATTCAAGTGATAAATAAATGGTAAGTGGGGGGACTATATGTATTGGTAAAAAAATAGACATTACACGTGTAATGCCTTGGATGACAAAGCAATGTACATGGATAAATGGAAGAGAGACAGCTGGATGAAAGCTTAGAAAGAGGTACAGAACAAAGAGGTACGGAGTAAAACACCCACGAGATAATTAGAAGCGGAAGCTCCACTCTAGTTGAGGAGTTTAAGAGACACGGTCAGAATGAACCAGGGCAGAATAAAGGACAGATTCATAGATCTTCAATCAATGAGCTAAACGTTACAGAATCTTCACGCAACAGTTACGATTACCTATTGTAACGTTACATTAATGATAAAAATATTCATTAATGCTCAATCATTAAGAAGAGTAGACGTTATATTAAGAAAGTTCCTATAAAAGGGAGTAAGATGTCACTTGTAGAGACATGTTCGAACCACTACTGAAATATACTTACTTTTATGCTTTCTTATTTACAAGTCTAAATCCTATTATTAGCTAATCTCTTTGGTTATCAGAAGCCCGAGTACTTCTTAAAATATCTTTGACTAAGAATCCAATTCTTTAGTTAAACAAAAATAAGGAAAAAACCTCCTTTATTACAAATAGGGGGACTTATTGTTACAAAGTCATGCCTTTTGGCTTGAAAAATGCTGGAGCCACGTATCAAAGGCTAGTGACCAAGATGTTCCAGGAACATCTAGGGAAAACAATGGAGGTGTACATTGATGACATGTTGGTAAAGTCAATGAAGGTAGAAGATCATTTCCAACATCCCTCAACTACTTTCGAGATCCTACGCAGGTATAACATGAAGTTAAATCCAGAAAAATGCGCCTTTGATGTCGAATCAGGTAAATTTTTGGGTTTTCTCGTATCAAATAGAGGCATTGAAGTAAATCCTGCTCAAATTGAAGCTATTGAAGAAATACCTGATGTACTAACGAGCAAAAAAAATGTAACGACCCGGTCGATTGTTTTAAGAATTTGCGCCCCGATCCCCTATTTACCGCTTCTCCCATGTCTATTTATGTTATTGGAATTTGTCGGAGCATTGAGTGATGAATTCGGGGTGATTTTGGACACATAGCCCATAAATGTGGACCTTAGCTTTAGAAATATGGTCGTAGCTTGAGCTGTGTGAAGACGGATCCGGAATGGAATTTCGTTAACTCTGTTAGTTCCGTTGGGTGATTTCGAGGTTAGGAGCGTGTTCGGAATGTGTTTTCGAGGTCGGTTGTGTATTTAGGCTTGAATTGGCTAAAGTTAGAATTTCGGCGATTTCGGCCGATAGTGAGATTTTGATATCGGACTCGGAATAGATTTTTGAAAGGGACAGCAGTTCCATAATGTCATTTACGACCTGTGTGAAAAATTTAAGGTCATTCGGGTGAGTTTAGACGTGTTTAGGCATCGGATGTGAATTCTAGAAATTTCCTAAGTTCTTAGGCTTGAATCTATGCATAATTGATGATTTTTATGTTATGAAATGCGTTTTTAAGGCTTGGCCAAGTTTGAACAAGGTATTAGGTCAGTTAGTACGTTTAGTTGAGGTCCCGAGGGCCTCAAGGTTGCTTCGGATGCCCAACGGGTGAGGTTTGTGAAATTGAGAACAGCTGAACCATTCTAGTTCTGGTGTCTCGCACCTGCGATGGTATTTCTGCAGGTGCGGACACGCAGGTGCGAAGGGGGAGCCACAGGTGCGACCCCAGGCCATTAAAGGAATTTTCGCACCTGCGATGGTATTTCTGCAGGTGCGGACACGCAGGTGCGAAGGGGGAGCCACAGGTGCGACCCCAGGCCATTAAAGGAATTTTCGCACCTGCGATGGTATTTCCGCAGGTGCGGGCACGCAGATGCGAAAAGGGGTGCCGCAGGTGCGACCCAAGGTCACTTAATGAATTTCCACACCTGCGGCACCGCAGGTGCGATCCTAGTGTCACAGGTGCGAAATGTCTGGGCAGTTTATATCAAAAATCCGAGGGTTTGAATTTCATAATTCCAAAGTCGATTGTGCGCTCGGAACTTGGCGATTTTCAGTGGGATTTGAAGAGGAGGATCATAGGTAACGTTTTCTAACCTTAATCCCTTTATATATCATTAATCCCTATCATTTTCCCCAATCTAATCAAGGAAATTGGATGAAAACCCATGGAAATGGAATGAAATCTTCCCAAGTAGAAATCTGAGGATTTAGGGAGATTAAGACGTCAGATTTTGTTGATTCTTGTTCGAGTGGGTTCATGAGCGAATGGGTATTCGGGAAATATAAATTTTTCCCAATTCCGAGATGTGGGCTCGGGGGACTTTTTGGGTGAATTTCCTAATTTCGCGTATTAGCGTATAGATAATTAGCTATTTTGTTCCCTTGAAGTGATATTTACACCATGCAATCGATTTGAATAGATTTTGGCCACCCGGAGTCAGATACTCGTGGCAAGAGCTTGGTATTGAGTTGATTAGCGCAGTCCAGGTAAGTTGTTTGCCTAATTCTGTGTTGGGGACTTCCCCTTAGGCATTTTTATATTGATTTTGTTATGTGGACGCCGTGTACGCGAGGTGACGAGTGCGTACACGGGTCATTATTGCTAAAATCCTATTTTTACTCCCATGAAAACACTCATTTTTATTCATATATTACTGTTTCCTATCTTAATTGAGTAGATAGCCTAAGTGTAAGCATGCCTACCTGTTCTGACTTGATTTCCCCTTATTTGCTACTAGTCACATCATGCTTAGGTAGTTTTGACTCTATTCTTACCTGTCGTTCTTCCTAGACTATTTAGTTGAGCCATAATTGACATACTTCGGCATTGCATATTTAAATTGGGACTACGGACCGAGATCCGGGAGCTTTCCCCATGTACTATATTTCATATTTAAATTGGGACTACGGACCGAGATCTGGGAGCTTTTCCCCTGTACTGAAATTCATATTTAAATTGGGACTACGGACAGAGATCTGGGAGCTTTCCCCCCTGTACAGCATAGCATATTTAAATTGGTACTACGGACTGAGATCCGGGAGCTTTCCCCGTGTACTGCATTGCACATTTACTGTTGAGATATATGTTGTGCCGAGCCGAGGGCTCTCTTATGTTATTAATCTTTCCGTTTTCGTTAATCCTGTTTATCATTGCTTATCTATTTTTCACTGTTTTAAAAATCGTATATTGACTTGTTTTACAAACTCAGTAGGGCCTCAACCTGACCTTGTCACTACTTGAATGGGGTTAGGCTTGGCACTTACGGAGTACCGAATGTGGAGTACTCACGCCCTTTCCTGTGCATGTTTTCCCCATGTGCAGATCCAGGTACCAGCACCCAGTATCGTGGCTAGGAGTCATCTAGAAGCAGCCAGGAGACCGCGAAGTAATTCTACCGCGTCCGCAGAATCCCACGAGTCCCCTTCTACTCTAGTATAGGCATAAAAGATTTGTATATTTTTCCATTGTTCATTGTATAGAACTACACTTAGTGCAGAGCTTGTGACTATGGTGACATTTCGGGTTTTGGGAAGTTAATGTATATGCTGAGCAACTACGTTATGTCTGTTTGAGTTCTTTATTTTCTGGCTTTGTTTTATTAATTCTGTCATGTTCCACAAATTTTAAGCTTACCTAGTCATAGAGACTAAGTGCCGTCACCATACCTTTCGGAGGGTAAATTGGGTCGTGACAAAAAAGTTCAAAGATTAACAGGTAGGATTGCAGCTTTAGGAAGATTCATCTCCAGATCTTCAGAGAAGAGTTTTAAATTCTTCTCAGTACTAAAGAAGCAAAATCAGTTCGAATGGACTGAAGAATGTCAACAAGCTCTTAAAGACTTGAAAGCTTATATATCGAATCCCCTACTACTGTCTAAACAAAAGGAAGGGGAAAGATTATACATTTATCTTGCTGTGGCAGAAATATCCGTAAGTGCAGTCCTGGTAAGGGAGGACAAAGGTAAGCAATCTCCTATCTACTATGCAAGTAAGTCCTTACTAGATGCTGAAACTAGATATCTTCATCTAGAAAAATTAGCCTTGGCTCTAATCATGGCAGCTAGAAAGTTAAGACCATACTTTCAGTGTCACCCAATTACTATTGCAACTTCATATCCTTTGAGAAATATTTTTCTTAAGCAAAAACTGTCAGGAAGAATGGCTAAATGGACAATAGAACTAAGCAAATATGGCATAGTCTATCAACCTAGGACTGCAATAAAGTCTCAACTTTTAGCCGATTTTGTCGCAGATTTTAACTAGCTTAATTCCTGAAGTAGAAAAAGAATTACAAATATTTACTAGAGCTAATCCAGGAATATGGACTCTATTCACTGACGGCTCTTCTAATATCAAAGGAGCCGGATTGGGAATTTGTTTAATACCACCTTCGGGTGAAAAGATAAGGCAAGCTATTAAATGTTATCACATTACTAACAATGAAGAGGAGTACGAAGTTGTCATTATAGGACTCGCACGAGAACTCTCAATTGAGCAAATCGTGATCAAAAGTGACTCTAAACTAGTGGTGAACCAGATGCAGGGGACTTATACTGCTAGAGAGACTCGAATGCAACAGTATCGGGAAAAGGCACAAGTCCTGGTAAATCAATTCAAGTCATGGAAGATTATGCAAGTACATAGAGAGGAAAATGCAGAAGCGAATGCGTTAGCTAATCTTGCAGCAGTTACCGATGTAACAAATAAAGACAATGCTATTGTGATACACTTATTTCATTCAGCAATTGACCAGGACAAGAATGAGGTAACATTTAATAATCTAACCTGGGATTGGAGAAACGAAATTGTAATTTTTTTGTAGAATGGTACTATGCCTGAAGATAAGAAAGAAGATCAAGCACTTTGCCAAAAAGCTGCACGGTACTGCCTAGTTCGTGACACTCTGTATCGCAAAATGTTTGGAGGTCCCCTAGCAAGGTGCCTTGGACCAAACCAAACTGAGTACGTGATGAAAGAAGTACACGAAGGACATTGTAGGAACCACGCAGGTGCAAGATCCTTAGTCAAAACCCTAATCAGAGTAGGATACTATTGGCCTAAGATAGAAAAAGACGCTAAAAATTTTGTAGCTAAATGCGATAAATGTCAGCGATATGCTAACAATATGCATCGGCCCGTAGAATTAGTACACTCGGTTGTATCACCTTGGCCATTTATGAAATGGGGAATGGATATAGTAGGACCTCTACCCCCAGCCATAGGAAAGGTATGGTTTTTACTTGTATTAGCAGATTATTTCTCAAAATGGGTGGAGGCAGATACTTTTAAAAAGGTGCGAGAAAAAGAAGTGAAAATTTTCATATGGCGAAACATCATATGTCGTTTTGGTGTACCAAAAAAATTGCATGTGACAATGGCCCAGAATTCATAGGCTCTCAAATCACAGGATTCTTCCAAAGCTGACTAACCAAAAGAATCACTTCTTCACCATATCATACCGTGGCTAACGGGCAAGCTGAGTCAACAAATAAAATTATTTTTAACAATCTGACGAAACGAATGGAAAAAGCTAAGGGAAATTGGTCTGAAGAACTACCGGCAGTATTATGGGCTTATAGAACTACTGCAAAGACAGCCACGGGAAAAACCCCATTCGTGCTTGTTTAAGGCTCAGAAGCTCTAATACCAGTGGAAATTGGTAAACCGAGCATGAGACTCACAACAACAACAGAAGAAACAAACAATGACGAGTTGAGAACAAATCTGGATTTACTCGAGCAAAGGAGAGAAGCTGCTTTAATACGCATGGAAGCTCAAAAGCAAATCATAGAGCGATATTACAATAGAAAAGCTCACCTCAGATACTTCAAAATTGGGGACTTTGTCCTTAAGAAAGTTTTTCAATCAACAAAGAAGGCTGGAGCAGGAAAATTAAATCCAAATTGGGAAGGACCCTACAAAGTGCGTGGTATTGCTGGAAAAGAAGCTTATGAGCTAGAAACCATGGATGGCAGAATTTTACCAAGAAGTTGGAACGTTTTTCACTTGAAGAAATATTACTTCTAAAGAGAAGGAATACCCAAGGTCAGGTTGTATTGGTAAAAAATAGTCTCACACGTTAGCTGATTCTAGACAACTCAGTCGGATACGTGGACCAAGGGAAACGAGACAGCTAGACGTGATTCTATAAAGAGACACGGAACAAAGAGGCACGGATCAATAAACCATCGAGTTCATCAGCCACGGGAAACTCAACCTGATCAAAACAGGGAAGATACATAGTCATAATGAATCTGGACAAAGCTACGGGCAGATTCAAGGACCCACCATTGATTACTCGTACTTATGTAATCATACCCCAATTACCATTATCCTTTGTAACTCCCCATTAATGTCATAATTAGTCATTAATGGGCAATCATAGCAAGAGTTGTACATTATATCAAGGAATCTCCTATATAAGGGACGGGAATACAGCTTGTAAATGATCATCTAATTTTCGAATACAATCTACTTTGCTTTTCTATATTTCGGCAATATTGTCTATTACTCGTTTCTCTCTATTTTAGTATTATTTCCTTGATTATCAGTAACTCGTGTTCATCCTAGAAATAGCTTTGGTCAAAGGATCTAATTCTTTGGTTAAACAAATTGGTTCCCGGGAATCTGATAATCTTTGTTTACTTTTCAAGCGATATACTCTGAACTATGTCGAAATCCGACGACAACAACCAGCAAAGTAATGGAAC